>JAWDGP010000265.1:425000-442500 GCA_033675545.1 Elysia crispata
ATAACTATAACCTGTAAAAGAGACGAGAAATGAAGCTTTAAAGAAAAAAAATGAAATAAAAAGTTATGGTTCCAGAGTCTCCACTTCCTTTTGTATGGTGAACCATCCCCACCGGGCAGTGAATAATGCAGGCATGGGAGCGGGCTATTTGGACAGTCGCATAATCAAGAGACAAAGCTCAACACTTAATCTAGAGCCCCGTTAGTTTTGTCTGTCGGTTGCCCAGATACCGGGTAAATACACTTAGGCCTCCAATTCGCTTAATGGCTTGCCAAGCGGCAAAAAAAAAAAGCTTTAAAACAAAAACAAAGATCAAGGAGGATAAAAGAAATAAACAAATCCCTCGCCTGATGAAGATGTTTCAGTAATTAAGGCTGTTCAGCGAAAGCAACACCAGCAGCGGTGGCAGCAAAAAGCTTCAAGGGTGCGATCACTCAGAGCATTATCAGAATCGTCAAGGGAACGGGTCACGAGTAGTAATTAAAAAAAAAAAAAAAGAAGAGAAGAAGAAAGAAAGAAAAGGAAAGGAAAACAAAAGAGTTTGGGCAACAGGAGACTGCGGAATCGCTAACGACTATGTCAATGCCAGGAAAGGATATCGTCATACAGATGGACGCTATGTTTAGAATGGCATAAGTAGGCGACAGTTTGAATCCATTTGACTTGAAACATCGGCACATGAAGTGCTCCGTGTCTTGTTGATTGAGGTTGACACATAAGTGTTTCACCAGAAAGGTCTTTCGTTTATGTCAACGATGGATGATGAAAATATAATTATAAGTTAGATGGTTTTTCAAACTCGGTATCGATTTTCACACCTTCTCTAACCTATGGTTTATGACACAACGGCATGGTTATATCGATCGATGTGTCCATTTCTCGCAATTGTTTAATTTGATTGGAAAGGGATGAACAGATATAATAATAAACAGTTTTGGACAGAATTATCATAATGTAAGTATTCAGTTTCTAAAAATGCCTCATCAATCATATTTTTCAATTACTCTAAATTCCTCTGTTGTTCACTATAAGTGTGTCCTTTTACTTTTTAGTTAAGCAATTATTCTAAATAGATATATTTTTCGTTGATTTGCATACATCAAACTTTCAGCTTTAGGTGAATACTAAAATATCGCTTACCAACATGACTTTACAAAATTGGCCATTGATCTTCAATGCTATTATCTCTTCTAAAACCAAACACACATCATAAATACAGTAAATACCCCTCAGTAATAATAAGGTAAGCAAAAATAACTCTTTGCACTCCAAACAATTAAAGCAGAATGCTGGCGAAACGAAAATTATTACAGCATGCATTGTCTTGAATTCTACAAAAGATCTCACTCGTGCGTGGAATGATTTTTAAGTCGACACCTAAAAGATTAAACCCAACAAACACTTGATATTATAGATAAGACAGGGTTTCAATAAAGGACAGATGGCAATTATGGATGAACGGGTTTGGCTTTCCAGTCTAAACGGAAAGTGTTAGATATTGAAATTCAGTGGGTGACTGGCTTGCAATAAAAAAAAGGATCACAAGGTAATAATGCAATAATCAGAGTGAAAAATGTAAGAATTTTGTTAAAGGAAATTTCTATAAAAGTATCTATAAAATGATCTCTTTGGATCAAACCAAAAAAAAAAAAGTGTGCATGTAGCTCATGTTTGAACTGGCAATCATACTTTTGGTATCATTTTCTTTTCAAGGCGTAAGTTCAACAGATGAGCGAGGCAAAGGGGGTTTCAGTAGACCACATCGACCAGTTGCCCTTCTACTGCAGTTAAAGGGTGTGGCTACAAGAACTTATTGGTCACTGATTACAATGTTAGTCATGACTAGCAAGCTGGTCCCCGTCTGGTTTACTAACCCTCCCGACATGCAAAATTGTGCTTGTCAGTGTCAAGTTTACTGCCGCAGGTCATTTTGATTTCGGGTGACCATACCTATTGATTTATGATACAATAGAATATGAGACAGCCAACGCATGTTTACTGTAATATATCATGGAAACAAGATCTGCAGTAGCACTGCTGTACTACGCATCATTTCTATAAGTGCGCTTTTGTATTTTCTTACCAGTGCGAGCTTTCCTTGTATTTTTAGGGTGAGACCCTGTTTGCTCCCAAAATGTTGGCATTGTTCCCACAGATTGTACATGAACTAGAATCACTGCCAATCATAAACATCTATTACCTTAGTCCCATTACATATTGCTCTTTGTTTTTGCACAAAAGCCCAAGTGATGAAAATCTGCCAGAGGATAAGTGTAATCAAGCACATTCTTATAGATTATACAATTATGTCGTGACGACAATTAATGAAAACAATTTATCACAAACGTAACAATAGCGCTTTCTGTTTTTATCATGGATCTAAGACAGAGCTACTTAGTGCAACATCGAGTTTTTAGTTTTGGGGAAAACATTGAGAACCAAAAATTGTTGCAATGCAAATTGTTCCTGATTTCACACACTAAAAAGTTATGCTACTGATCATCATCTGGACCAATGGTTCCGTAAAGGCCGCAGCCTTTCGAGACACATAGGTATGTGAGCAATGATTAAATACACCGACTTTTCTTTATATTTGCCCGTTTGTAAGCTTATCAGCTCGAAAAGGCAAACAGTACACGCTTTCAATCTTAAATACACGGTTGCATATTCCACGTCCTTATAGAAATCCTTGCAGGGTTTGCGTGGAAGTCTCAAGTTCCCCTTTCTTCCAAAGACTATAAAAGTTCAGAGATACATATCTTGTATATTTAATTCTTGACATTAGGCTTCTTAACTTCCTCCGTCTCTTTCTTTTCATATTCAAAGCTTGGTTCATAACGATATGGAACTGGGCAACATGTGTGTTTTTCATCACAAGATAACTCCTAAGAGCTTGGATCGTGCCACCTCCTAAAAGTACCATCTCATTTTTGTCGGCCAATGACTTACAATGGTGATTCCAACACACACACACACACAAGCACACAAATTTAAATCCAAATAGCTTCCAGCTCAAGTGTACATGAAGACAGGCAAGCCAGCTGCTACACTATATCGATCGTCAAAGTAATCCAGGCCAGATCTGCGCGATGCTGGAGGACTTGTTCGGCGATCTCCAGAGTGGTTCAGACACCAAGCCAGTACATAATAAGGAAAATAATATTAAGATACTATCAATCGCACGATTCCTCATCAAGTTAAGAGGTTAACAGTACAAAATGAGACCGAGTGAGGGCATTGCGTAGCCAGGATGAGATAACGACAGCAATGAGTCTCGAAAGAGTGGACATGATCAGATAATTAAATCTCTTAGTACAGTTTTCATTCAATAAGTTATAGGGGAATGATGGGTGAAAAGTCAGTTATGATTAGGACTGTGGGGTTGATATAATACAATTTGAATGAAAGAGTTCCAAATTCAGAGAGAGAGAGAGAGAGAGAGAGAGAGAGAGAGAGAGTGAGGGAGGAGAGAGATAGAGGGGGGAGAGAGAGAGAGAGAGAAAGAGTGAGAGGGAGGAGAGAGGGAGAAAGGGAGGGAGGAGAGAGAGAGTGAGAGGGAGGAGAGAGGGAGAGAGAGGGAGAGAGAGAGAGAGAGAGAGAGGGAGAGAGAGAGAGAGAGAGAGCATATTATTGACATCTATTCAGAGAGGGAGAGAGAGTGAGAGGGAGTAGAGAGGGAGGGAGGAGAGAGAGAGAGGGAGGGAGGAGAGAGAGAGGGAGAGAGAGAGAGGGGGGGAGAGAGAGGGTGAGAGAGGGAGAGGGAGAGAGAGAGAGTGAGAGAGAGAGAGTGAGAGAGAGAGAGTGAGAGGGAGGAGAGAGGGAGAGAGAGAGGGGAGAGGAGAGAGAGAGAGGGAGAAAGAGAGAGGGGAGAGGAGAGAGAGAGAGAGGGAGAAAGAAGGGGAGAGAGAGAGGGGGGGAGAGAGAGAGAGAGAGAGAGAGAGAGAGAGAGAGAGAGAGAGAGAGAGAGAGAGAGAGAGAGAGAGAGAGAGAGCGAGCGTATTATTGACATCTATTCAGACCATTTCCATACTGAACGAACAGATTTCATAATTATTTTGCCGAGAGGCAAAACATTTAAATGAGATGAGTATAGCGTGCAAAAGTCGCGCTCTACACGTTACCACCATGAATACAACGTACATAACGTTGACCTCCAAATAGGTTTCAAGACATAAAAAAAAAATTATTGATT
Source organism: Elysia crispata (assembly GCA_033675545.1). NCBI lineage: Eukaryota > Metazoa > Mollusca > Gastropoda > Plakobranchidae > Elysia > Elysia crispata. The sequence goes on from JAWDGP010000265.1 coordinate 429,193, forward strand.
AACAGAGAGCCGTATTTGATTTTAAAAAAAAAAAAGAAAGAAAATCGTGCTTTGTCAAGTTGAACAGATAAGTTAAAAAATTTAAGAACTCACGTGGCATGCTTTGAGATAATAATTATAAAAAGGAAGATAACTAATAAGCTTTTAAGATACATCTTTCTTGTCCTATTCGGGAAATTCAGCTTGGACGTGATTTTATACGAATAAAATTTTTAATTTGCTTATAGAACTATTACAACAATCAACACATTTTAACATTCTACAAAAATTATTAGCTCAATCCATTGAAGATTACTTTTACTCATAAAACAATAATCTTATATAAGAGCATAATAAGAGAAAAACAGAGGGGGGGTTCTTTCCGTGAATCGTATCTTTCCTTTTGATTTATTGGTGAGGTCTAGCTTTATTAAAAGCACAATTATGTATTATTAACGTGTTAACAATCAGCACATAGGAACGGCATTTTCGCCATCAGCGTCTCACATGTAAAGAATTATTCAGATTTTCGCACAAAAATTTATATCACATTTTAAATGGCATTTGAAGACGCTTTAAACGACAAATTGAGATTGAAGGTGGATTACCGGGGGGGGGGGAGTTGATAACTCACCGTTGGGCTCCGTTTGAGTGAAGGCGCCTATATTCTGAAAGAGGAAAAAACAACAAAAGGCAGATAAATAAAATGTTGTGAAAATAAGTACATGAATATTCGCTAAATTTTAAATGAATCCACTGCCCAGCTTAAATTTGATAACATACATCGCAACAAGCTGGTACTGAGTGAAACAATGTCTACGCTTAGCAAATGGCACATAAAGATGCCACAGGGCAAAAGAACTCGTAAGAGCCACTTCAAAAGAGCCTTTAAATCAGAATTATTTCCGCGGGTCGGCTTCCAATACCACTTAGCGCGACATGTGACGTTGACGTTAGTGTGTACCATCTCAGTGGACCCGAGGGATCCCACAAGAATTACCACAATAAGACGCAAGTGTTTACAGAGGACGCGGCTCGAATAAAAAATGCGTACAATAAAACAATCCTATCAATACCCATCTCTCCCTTTTTTTTCTGAAGCTTTCATCACCCAACCAAGCCAAATTATACTACAGGCAAACAAGGAAAGAAAACCGAAAAGCAGAATCCCTCTAGCCAGCGACAAGGAAAAGATTTTAGCCGGAACAGAATCCAAGTCCCCAAAGGACCCGCTCCCGTGAGACCAATCAAAGAGGTCCCGATGCCAGAGAAGTTTGTTCCGTGAGGAGACCCTGCTATGATTTCATTCCCCGGACAACCCAGACTATTAAGCCGGAACAACGCATCCATCAAGGTATTCTCTCGCTCTCAAGCACTGTGGAGCAGGCGGCAAAGCACGGATGACAGCCCAACGCTGGGAGGGAAAACGATGCCATCAGGGTAACATCCTTCTGATCTTAATTCACCTGAATTTGTGAGCATTCCCTGTCTATTTGCACGACCGTGCCGATTGTTGTCTCTCCCAGGCATTGATCCAACCCTCATCAGATCTCTGACCAGGCTGCTTGACTGGCTGGTTGAGTCCCCGAGAATGGTGTCTCACCTTGCCTCTTGTCGCGCTTGAGCAGGCGGCGCCGTTTACCAAGTGCTCGTGTTATCTCTTCCAATTAAGCGTGGGTTTTCTGGCTGGCACGAGCAGCCAACAATAGCGCTGGCGCTACTCCCAGGAGACAGGGAAAGTTGTAGCTTTACTGAGACGATCTCAGGCGATCCATCATATTTAACAGATCCCATCGATCTAATTGTAAACTTGATTTCTTGTATAGGCTGCATCAGCTCGCTTTTTCTTTTCTGTTATCTACGTCAGGATTCATTTCCTTATGTTTCTATATTCTCTTGGTTTTAATCTTACACTATAACATTGCCCTGTACTGTTTGCTTTTTTTTAACTGATAGAAAATGAGATCATCATTGGCAATCGCCCTCTACATCACTAATCCAGAAAGTCAGGACAAAAGACCACTGCCACATACACAGTCTTAGTCCGTTAAACTTCTCATACGTTTTTTTTAATACGCAGAATGGAAAATGTTCTTAATTATCATCAAAGAATGATTAATCTTGGGACCAAAAATAAAGTAAAAAATGAGAACTTAACGCAGTCTAATGGAGCAACGGGAAATGATGAGAGTGAGAATGAGAAAAGCAGTGATGTAAGGAGATGGGAGGAGCGGTGGGCTTCTCTGACCTAAGGATCAAATAATTCGACCAATAGGAAAACATGGCATGTATGGAGTTAACACATGAACTTTGTTGTTTACCAGGAAATGGCAGACGAGCGGAACAATTGTAACCTTTTTTACCTAGTCCTTCTCCAACACTTTAACATCATTCAATCATATAGATGTAGTCTGGAAACCATCATCCTCAATCGAAGAAAAGCCATTAGCCCACAAGACACAATATTTTGTACTTTCGAATATCCTAAAATGATGATGTACCGTGCATACATGCATACAAGATCTTCCCTGTGTGCCCAATACATGAGTGACAGAGACGTAGGGATGGTTAAACAATTTATAACTATTGTTTGTTTCGTCGTATTACCGACCTATTCCACGGAGCAAGGTTTTACACAATATCTGTAACACGGAAAAGATCTGCCGTCCCCTTCGTTGGACAGATACCGGCACTCCGTTGATGAGTAATTCATTTCATTTTTCAATTTCTTTGTTTTTCCCAACTTACGAACATGAGACAAATGGTCCTGTGCCTTAAGATTCGTTCTTCACCACAAAACACACATTTAGCATCTAGCAGGAGATTGGTCTGGTGAAAGGAGATTCCGATCTCACCAATGGAACTGATAATCCAGTCAGGACATGCGCCACTCTCTCCACAAATACGAAGGAAAGTGATTATGATTGAAAAACAGACTGGCCCCTTGCCACGATAATTATTTTTTTTTTTTTTGGCAACAATAATAAATAAGACAAACACACCAAGACTTAGACTTTAAGCTGGACAGAAAACTAGTGATGAAAGATGCCTGTCCGACACAACCGCAGGAAAAGTCGAACTTGGATCAGTGACATTACGGAGATAAAAGAGGAATTGGAATAAACCTTCACTGACCCCTTCCTCTCATAAAAAGGGAGAGGGATGGGTAGGGGGAAGGGAGCATAGAAAGCGAAGGGTATTTTAACAAATACAATATTTTAGTGCTTGGCAAAAAAAAAAAAAAATAAATAAATAAAAAATATTCACATAATTATCTATCTCTATCAGTATGATAGGGAAAAAATTAAGAAATGGCATAATTCAGCAACGAATCGTTGGTGGAAAAAAAAGAATTAAAAAAAAATAAATAAATAAAAAAAAAACCTGTAAAAAATACAAAAGAACGCTCTTCTAAAGACGAGATGGGGCACTTTAAATTAGCGCAGTCAAGATATGAAACCATCATAAAGCCGTAGTCCCTAGTGAAATAATTCTCTCGGTTTCCTCGGAGGTGGAACGACATCTTAAAAGAAATGAATAATTGATGTTTTGTTTTCTCGCTCCGCTTACACATGAAAACTAGGAGAAAGGAAAGAGGGGGGAGGGAGAGAGAGAGAGAGAGAGAGAGAGAGAGAGAGAGAGAGAGAGGAAGTCCGAGGAAGATTGAGAGAAAAAAAAAAGAACAGTAGGTAGTGCTAGTGCCCATACTTTTTCTTTTTTGTGTGTGTGTAAAGTTCTACGAACTGATATCGACAATTTAACGACCGGAACTTGGAGACAGTGAGATTTAGAACCATCAGGAGCCTTCTTTCTCATAGTCTCACCACTGACTCAGCGTGCCTGAAACTAGGAAAAGGGCGAGATCGGAGGAAACGGATATAAAGGGAGAGAGAGAGAGAGAGAGAGAGAGGGGGGGGGGGAGAGAGGAAGAGAGAGGGAGAGGAAGAGAGAGAGAGAGAGAGAGAGAGAGAGAGAGAGAGAGAGAGAGAGAGAGAGAGAGAGAGAGAGAGAGAAAGTGAAAACCTAATTATGTTTCTGGCTGGCATATAATATTTCTCTACCTTCTCAGTGCTTCCAGATTATCTCTTCATCAAAGATGTATGGCTACCTCAAGAGACCGATGGGGAGTGGTCAACAAGAAGCTTGTTTCACTGACACCCCACCGGTACCCTGATCTGCCTTGCTCTGCTATTTCAAGGATTAGTGCTCACGCCGCTTATTATTTCAGATAAATCCCCATTGGCCGCGACCATTTTAAAGAATGATCAGTGCGATTAAAGCAGTCAGAGGAAGGTGATAACAGGCCCGAAGAAAACTGATCGACTCCGAGTATGCAAAGACTGGGGCTAAACGATTCGCAATTTGCCCGGAGACCAACAAGCCACACAAAAGATTTCCATAAATAAGTCAAGTAAAAGGCCGCATTAGCTCCGAGGTTAAAGGCAGTGGGCGTTTCTTTTGCCCATGCAAAGTGCATAGCGCTCAAAGAATGGACCTCACTGTATTAGGAATACGTAATGATCTTGGAAGACTTAGCCTAGACCTAAATATCAGCGAGAAAACATTCATGGGGATAAAAAAAAAAAGACCGCCGTCATCAAGGAATCGAATCTATACCGGCAAATAATTAGAAGCACATTGGTGACCAATTAAGGTGACCAGGGTTTCATTCACACTATTTTGATCTCATCGATCTTGACATACGAATACACTGAAGATAAGGATCGACAAAGATTAAATTCTTATCCCCCGCTCACTGCTCTTTTCCTCACCCGCCTCCCCAATGATGGCAAACAGACTACGGATAGAGAGGATTCAAAAGTGGTACGGTATGGAGTCAATAATTCAACCATGAATGACCATTATTTTCTCCCAAATGTGCAAAGCCTGCAATTGATCCTTTGACCTTTTCTTTTCGTAAAATCATTTAGCTTTCTTCATTACTGATAAATGCAACTTCCTCATCTTCGCTCGAAAAATATGGCACGAATGGTAGGTAGATAAAGTACATATTAAGAGCTGTTATAGTTTCGAATGAAGCCAGTGTCTTTTAATGCAATTACTCGGAAATGCGGGACTTAACTCAAAATGTCTGTATCATAAGCTACCTATATTTTTACAAACTGAAAATAGCTACTATAACTATCTTGGTTTAGCTTGCTCTTATCACACTCTTCTAGTGGTCGAGGTTAATTTCAGATAAACTTGTGTGGATTTTAACCAAGCGCTGCTTTCAGAATGAACAAACAAATTTAATGGATACAAAAATGAAAGCTGCACTGCACCCAACATGCGAATTATATTCCGGCGCAATGAAAAATAAATAAAAAAAAAACCAACAACTGCAACGCCATTTGCTGGCACGAGTAAACATCGCTTTAAATAAATACAAAATAAACCGATAGTCGTCATTTTAATTTTATATTGCAGCACAGCAATATAAAATAATTGCTGAGAAAATTAGATTTTGAATTTTGAATCAAACTCTGCTGCTTAAACTTAGAGAAAACTTTACAATCATGTTCTTAGAAGGATGAGGAAAACAAAGGGCAAAAGCGGACCACCAGGAATGAAGTGGGCGATGCCGCTATAATTGCTAGAGTTATGTTGAAAGAATGAGCCTGTGAAATTACTTTCCTCTTGCAACAGATGGCCAGTTAGTAAATAAATATACCGAGCGAAATAATTGTTTAACAGAGAAGATCGCCATCACGAGAAAGATGAAATGATTTTAAACCGCAGATCAGAAGAAAAAAAAGTCCTCGAGTTTGTATTGAATTGAATAAATTTACACAAGGGCCAAAAACGGCAAGATGGAGCTTGGCACAATCAAACTCCGCCCTGTTCAACTTTTGACTGTGAGCCAGTTTCACTAGATAGGAACAAAGTAATGAGAATGAGACGGTTCATACGGTTCGGTTCGTATGAACAAATCTTGGACTAGTCTGGTTGAAGTAATATTAAACGGCAGGAGCTAACGCAACAGTACCAGTGACAAATTTTAGGAAAATTAAGGAGGCTTCAGAACCCTCTGACTGGTGCAAAATCTCCCAGGTGGCAGTTCATTCAGGCGGGATGCATCTGGTGAAATATTTTTCTTTCTTTACAATGAGTCACCTCTATAACGAAACAGCAAAGACATTCTCTTTGGTCTAAACAATGCGAGTTTATGCTAGAAATAGAAAGACATGTATTTTAGTTGTTATAATGAATGGTTCAAACATGCAAGTTGTGAAAACTTCGAAGCGTTGCAAATCACATGATAATCAGATGTCCTACAAACTCATGGGCGACCAACTGCGACAAGAATTTAACAGGCTGCATGTACTGAGCCTTCTAAATTATAAGATTATAAATAATGATTACTCCTATTCATAGCAATAACAGGCCTTTTCATTTTGCCACTCTGATATTTCATTCAAACAAATGAAGAGATAAAGAATACAACTGTATGAATAATGTTCATATGAGTTGGTAACTTCCCAGCCTTCATATTAACACAATAAGCACCTTGCGTTTGAGAAATTTAAACACTCTTTGGGCATTTCTCCTCAAGCCATATATATACATATTTTGGGGGGTTTTGTTCGCAGAATGATTTAGCTGGATGTGACATTTCATCAGACAAATCAATACTGCAAACCAAAAACGCAATAAATCAAGGTAGCGTATGCCATGTGAGTATCGATATCCTACCTTTTTAAAGTGTAAACAGGCGAAACCGAATCGCTTTGCAATTAACATACGCTTTAAATGCATACGTGGAAGGACCGAGGCACCCCAGTTATCACTTTCTTCAAAGAGACAGCCGATGCTAATGGTATTGATTTTCCTAAGTTTGAGCCAAGTAAGAGATGCTTTCGGGTGTAATCGGATCACTCATTGTAATAAAACTACTTGGGGAAAAAAACAACAAGATAAAACAACATCTGAAGTCAGCGTTTGTGTTACCTCTATGAAATCATGTTACATTTACAGTGCAACATTACAACTGAGAAAATTCTGTCAGTTACGCAAAATAGGAGCTTGATAGTTAATTTCAGATCAATAATATAACTCATTTCTCTCGGAAGAAAGCTCACCCTAAATATTACTTTTATAGTATAGAAATAATTCAACTATGGTTGTAAAGTCTTACAAAGGAACAGAGAAAAGATAAAAAAATATTCTGGAAATACCACTTAATTAAAAAACAAAAAACAAAAAAAAAAAAACAACTAAACAGTAGAAATTAGAATAGGTAGATGTTGTAACTTCGTACCTGGATAATGAAAAAATAAAAAAAAGTCCAACAGAATCGATTACCTCAGAGTTAGCTCAGACAAATGCGAGGCAGCGAGAGGTAAAATGAGAGGTATAAGAGAAAATACATTATGTGGGCATAACCTACCCTAAATCCCCAGTTCGAACCCCTTTAGAAATACGGTGGGTGCATACAAGCATTTTGTTGAAGAAAAGGGTTTTCAAAATAATGGAGGGGGACTTTTGTGTTGTTTTGATGGAGGCAGAAAACTGGTTATGATGCTCTTAGTACAGGCAGATATGATGGAAGCAGGAAACTGGTGCTGCTGCTGCATAATACAGGAAGAATTAGAAATAGGAATTTAGTGGATATCCTGCTAGATAGTACAGAAAGATGGAGGCAGGAAAGCTGATGCTGCTGTCGTCTGGTAGTGTACTAGCGCAGGAAGAGATGGAGGCAGGAAAAGCAATGGTGCTACTGCTTGGTAGTGTTGTAGCGCAGGAAGAGATGGAAGCAGGAAAACTGGTGCTGCTAGTTAGTAAAGTAGTGTACTAGTAGAGGAAGAGATGGAAGCAGGAAAACTGGTGCTGCTAGTTAGTAAAGTAGTGTACTAGTAGAGGAAGAGATGGAAGCAGGAAAACTGGTGCTGCTAGTTAGTAAAGTAGTGTACTAGTAGAGGAAGAGATGGAAGCAGGAAAACTGGTGCTGCTAGTTAGTAAAGTAGTGTACTAGTAGAGGAAGAGATGGAAGCAGGAAAACTGGTGCTGCTAGTTAGTAAAGTAGTGTACTAGTAGAGGAAGAGATGGAAGCAGGAAAACTGGTGCTGCTAGTTAGTAAAGTAGTGTACTAGTAGAGGAAGAGATGGAAGCAGGAAAATGGTGATGATGCTTGTTAGAGAGATGAGCAGAAATTTGCTTGAATTGGGAACATTGCTTTGACATTATTTTATGCTTGCACATATAGCAAGAAGATTCACATGTTTGTTTTTAAGCCTTGATTAGAGCAAGCCGGTGAGCGTATGATAATGTGTATCAATATCTTTGTTGATACCTTCGTGAACAACCCTTTACTTTTAATTGAGCCTCTTTTGCTTAACGCATTTCTTTCTTAGTTTGATTTCAGTTTGCTTAAAGCACACAGTCGAGACATGGCAGTTTTCAGAACAAAACAACTGTATTTTAAAATTAAATTTAGATTAAAAAGAAGGGGAAAAAACACACTACACGTATTCTGATGGCTTATATGGGCCTTCCCAAAATTGGGGTGAAAATGGCCATAACTCATAACATATTGCATCAATTTTTTCTGAAAATTGTGAAGACTAGCCTTGTAAATTCACTATTTAATCCTGAAAATAGAACACAGTTGGTGGAAGCATAAATAAATGGTGTCAGAAGAAAGATGGCTACTATCAATGAACACTGGTCAATGTTGGAAATACAAGCTGCCATCAGGCAACTTTCACACATGTTTCGTCTGCTGTTATCAAACTATCCACAAAAACCCAATAAATCCACTTCATCATTATCACCTCCCCCCATGTCTGCACCAGATCTCATTTGGTTATTAATCAATTAATGGCATCCTTCTAATAAGCCAAAAAGTCTGACACGTTTCTGCTCCTTTTAACTTTTATTTTTGTGGTCATCTGTCCATTGTTTGGGCACCCAGCATGCTGACACTTTTTAGTACCAAAATACTTAATATAGTAAATGATGAACTGTTTTCTGAAGATCAAGATTATTCGTTAAATCCTGAATTCTGTATTGCCTGTTCTTGTGAACGATGCTTTTGACTGTCAGAGATGATTTGGGACAGCCCAGAATTGACCACCCTGTCTCTAACAAACTGCACCACTGGCATACTTTTCTGCTCATGGTATCCTTACCACTACTTGAAACAAGTTCTTTATCAATTATTTGTTCAAATGTTGCCTTTAGCCTGCAGATATCAGACCTCACCCTTTATCTCTGACTTTGAGCAGTTTTCAGTGATGGTGGCCATCTTTCTTATGCTACCATTTGACAATGATGCCTTTTAACAAAAGACTCTAATGCCAAAAATGGATGGTGCATTCAAGAAGCTTTTACAAAATGAAAATAAGTGGAATGGGTTTGAGAGGGGAGAACTCTTGTATAACTATTTTTTTATCTAATTGTAATTTATTGTGAAGCTTCAAACTTCAGATTGGGATGTCTTCAACTGGCTGAGAATAGGCTAGTCGTGTTCTATTGAAATACTTATCAAGTTCTAGATTAATACACTCCTTTCAGGTGTGGGTGTGTTAGACTGGGGAGAGCCATAACTGAAGGTTTCCTTAATTTTTTTAATTACTAAGAACTGAAACACTTTAAATTTGGCACTGTACAGCAGTGAGCAGTCACCTTTTCCCTTCAAAATCCCTCTAATTGGATTTAATTCCTTTGATTCATGAAGTAGGCAAGAGCAGTTTTTATGACACCTTTAACAAGGTAGTACATAATTAGATGTAGTTTTATTTTCCAGTTTTGCACTATAAATACATATCTAGACAAGACTAGCAAAAAGTAGACCTTTGACTTGAGTTTGATCAAAACTTCTGATGGGCCAATTCAAACCCATTGTCTAAATTTTTAAATTCTTTTTTTTTCATGTGGGCCCAAATTTATATCTCTTCTTTTTTTTTTTTTATCAACCATTCCCCCGATTCAAATCTTGTTTTCTGAATTGTAAATTTCAAATGACTCTAAAAGCTCCTAAAATTTTCAAATTTTTAAATTAAGAACCACAATTACACAGCATTTTTTTAAGCAAGTGAAATATAGCCAACATTTTTTCCTCAACCAGATTTGAAACTTCTGTCCCTTAGTTAAAGTGTGTTAAGCTGAGTTTATGTTAGGGCGTGATAAGCATGTGCTGCTCTACTGTATGCACTTGAAATTGAGGTGTGAAGAAGGTCCTTAGGTCTATAAAGCCATCATCTAGATCAGGATGTTATCTGAGCTAAAAATGACTTCTCATCCATCTCAATTATGATGCTAACTCCAGTACAATTTAATTTAGAACTCAAGAATTATATTGAAATCTCTATAACATTCAATTACTTCTAAAGACAATTTAAATTGGATTTTAAATATATATGATACATTAATACTGTTGAAATTTCACTGTTCAAACTTAAATACAAGTATCAATTTTATTACACACTTTCAATTTAAACAAAAAAAAATTCCAGTAAAGACAGAATTTAAATTTTTAGAAAAAAAAATTATATTTTTCTGTGATGGGCTAAATTTCTTATGGGAACGTATCAAAATAATCAAAATTAGCAAAATTGCATAAAAAATATTCTCAGAAAAAATGAACAATCTAACTGACATTATTTTTCTTCTTTCGCCTTTGCCCAAATACTTGAAATAATTTCATTCAATCAATAAATTTCACTCATAAAGTTCTATGTCATTTCAAACACTCATGGGTCTCTCTCCTATTTCTATTCAGTATTTGGTGCAATCTAAGCTACTTGAAACCCAACTCTATTTTTTATACCAAAGTTAGTCTTGCCTGCTTTAAAATCACGTCACTGATCAATATAATGAGCTGGTTGAAGGTCCCACCCACTCATTGATTCATTTTGATCTTGATTTATTAAACAGTAAATAAAGTTTAAGGTTTGTATCTTCAGAAATTAAAAAAAAACTAGCCCATAATTTTATTAAGCTGTGCACCTCATTGGCCTCTCCATTCTAACGCCGAAAAGTAAAATAGATAGTTCATCCCGGAGTTACTAGATTCTTACTCTCTGCTAGCTTTATTGATAATAATTTTTTCAACTGTAGTGTGAAACTCCAGGTTATTTAACCCCAGTAGTGCGCATCCACTTTATTTAAACTTTGCCTTGACCATAACCTGGGCGCAGCGATGCCATTCAATGTAAGGGCCGAGGCTTTGGGCGGGTGCTGCAGCACTGCTATTATTAGTGGTTGCCTGGCGGGTCTGTTTGAAACGTCAATATTTTCTAAACACTCCATCTCATATACTCCGCAGACTTTATATTTTTTCTAAGAATGTCAACCAATGAAAAGGTGACATTGTGTCCCTGTTTGAACAACTGGGAGGCGTTTGAGAGCCCCAGAGGTGTGAAGAACAAATTGCAATTTAGGAACGACTTTATGAGATGGGTACTTAAAGTTACTGATACATGGAGAATCTGCTTCCTTCACATGTGGTTGTTACAAAGACTTTACCAAATGGCCCTCCCAATCCCCTTGTTTGGCCTAATTGTCTTCTTTCTCTTCTATTGTCTCACTTATCATCAAACTCCACTCTCTGTGCTTAGTTGTAATGGAACGACATTGTACTCGCATTTAGTTGTACATGTATCTGTGTGTATATAGTTATATACATGTAGTTTCTTTGAACAAAAGGACTACACACTGACTCTTGTGGCTTTAGCTTCAATGGAAGACTCAAAGGTTTGCTTGTTCTAAATGAGTTATAATTTTTTCCCGCTTAGTTCTTATCCCCTCCACCCCATCTTTCTCTAATGCACAAACTAAATTAATTATGTATGTGTTTTACATTCAGTGCAAAACCAGACTTTCATTAAAGAATTTGAAAAACTGAAATTATCGTATCCAATCAACTTCTCCTTGAAAACTTATTTTTCTCCAAGCCTTTGTCTAGAACTGGTCCTTTCATAAACTCTTAGAACCATGAAACATTTAAATAAAGTTGTCACGTTTGAGAAAATAATTGTAACTTGTAATTTGTTTTGACAACTTAAGTCTTTCTAGACGCTTTGTTGTGAACTACAATACACCTAGTACAAACATGAGTGCCCAGTCCATAAGCTAAATGGCAGTGGAAACGGTACAGTTTTCCACCCTATATGTGGGTAACCACGTTAGCAGGACATTTAATATTAGGATAACCAGGTGCAACCATGTGCAAAACTTAATAAAAAAACACTTTGCGAAATTTCAGAGTAATCTGATTGAAATACCCTTTTAAAATCCAGATCTAGCTCTTCACTTTTGTTTTGTTTTAAATTGTAATAATCATTTAGGCCTATCAAAAAATGCTTAAAAAGCCCACATTTTGAAGAGAATGTAGGCATGATTCTGACAAAGCGCCAAAATTTCAAAGATAAATCTGGCCCAGATATCAACATGTAGCTTCTAATATAACAAGTCTTGATCTGAACCTAGATCTAGATCTAGATCTTGATCTAGGATCTAGATATCTAGATCTAGATCTAGATCTAGAATCTAGATCTTCACTTGATCAAGTAAGTTGATCAGAAATGATGTAAATGTAATCTAGGTCTAGATCCTAGGTCTAGTCATTACAATTTGCATCTGAATCTTAAAGCCACGTTAATTTTCTTTTTTCTTGACTTGTCTAGATAAAGGGCATAGGTAAGGTCCTTGAAGAAAAGTTTCTTAGGTCACAGGTGGGAAAGGAACCAGCCATTTTCAAGATGATAAATCATTGTCAATGTTATTGAATTGAGTGTCACAAGGGGTGTCATTCAGATACGATTTGGGAATGAAGTACGCTATAAAATAATTTCAAATGAAGATTGCAAGTAGCCATAATAAGGATTTGTGGAATTCTACCTACTTGAAGAGTTGTAGTTGTCTGTTTATAGGCTGCAAGCCATCGAAAGTGGCTAAATCGCCTCATACTCATAGTCAAGGAAGCTTGCATGGCGGCCTTCGTTGAGAAAGGTCATCAGTTCACACATGCGCAGACATAGTTTTGTCAGAACCGGTTTGGTGTGTCGAATGAAAATAAGGTCTCCGATTTTATAGTCCATAATGTTCTGAAGTATCCAGAAGGCACTCAAATCAATTTATAATCCAGGCCAGCTTTTCCTTTTTTTTTTTTGCTTTAGCTGCTGTCGATGATGATGATGATGATGATGATGATAATGGTGGTGTTCATGAGGTTACTGATTTTATGAATGAATCGATCTCTCGTTTAGTATAGAGACCTTTCCGTCACATCGCGTATAACAATGATATTTTTGTTCCTTCCTTTTCCCCATCCTTTGCAAAAGATTTAGATGTTGGTAAAGGATATATGTGTAGATACATTTCGTT
>JAWDGP010000265.1:457500-460000 GCA_033675545.1 Elysia crispata
GTAAGTAACGGTAGCACAACTTTAGCTTCTCCTTTGGGAGAGAGTAGTAAAAAACAGAAACGTAAACAAACACAGCCACAGCAACATGAAAACAGCCAGCCCTCAGGAAATCGAGAGGAAAGACGTCAGAAATTTGACGATAACCATAACAAAAGCAGCAGCAATAACAATACTGGACATTTCTTTGGCCTAAAGCACGGCAACACTCCTGACAGTTCCCTGCTCAGCTCTAATCATCTTACTCCAGACCATAACATGGCTAATTTCATGGGGGCAGATGCTTTACTCAGGAAAAGCTTGTTCCGAGGCATGAGTGAGCGCGACTTCATTCCTCCTTACCATGGTGGATTTGATCCTAACCTTTACAGAGACAACTTGTTCAGACAAAGTTTGTTTGGATTGAGACCAGATCTGGATCCTATGGCGGCTTTTAGAAATTTACCTAAAAATGTCCATGGAATTCCTGAACCTTTAGTGTCACCTGAGGAAAACTCCAAAATGCCTTCAGCCGCAGAACTTGTAAAGATAGCCAGTGCTCTTAAAACAGAGTTGAAACAGGCCGTAAACAAAGCTATTGACAGTGCTGTGAGTAAAGTTCTCAATGAAAAACAAGTGTCGGCTTCAAACGCTGACCGCTTCACACATATAACTAACTCAGGACCTGAACAACAACAACAACAGTCGCACATTGACCGACAAAACCAGAGCAGACCCAAATCTGTGCCATCGCCGAAACTGTTACCGAACTTTCTTCTCCCTCATCACCCTTTGCATCAAAACCTTCAACATCCCCAACAGCATCCACTACAGCAACAACATCCTCATGCGCACCAACAGGTGCATCAATTAACACAGAGGGGCTCTCCGCCGTTGCCAGCAAATCCAGCCCCAGTTCTTGAATCAGCCAAGGAGAATGTAGACAGTACTGCAGCTAACGCGGGGACTTTGGCTCAGCAGTCTGAGAAGAAACCGGAACTCATTGTGCCTTTCAGTGACCATCTGCACATTCTGGAAAGGTTTGGTAACCGCTTGCACCAACAACAGCAGCAGCAGCACCCTCTCCATCTTCAACAACAGCAACAACAAGATCAGGACAAAATGAGTGCTTTTGATCCGGTAACGAGAGTGGAAAGGGAAGGAGAGGGGCAACAGCACCAGCTTATTACTCCCCACACTGGACCAGCTATGACCTTTCACCCTCACTTCCCATATTACCTTCCTGCACACGCCCTTCCACCAGGTCTGTACCCAGGTATGGCGGGAACAGGCGTGGAGCCAGAGCAGACTGAAGCCCTTCCCCTCATTGTGTCAACGCCCAAGAAGAAGCGTACTAAGGTGACAGACACTCGCTTGAGTTCTCCTCGCGGAAATACCACCACAACAAGCTCTACCTCTACTACCCCTAACAACGGCGTCTCTACAAACAATAACCAAAGCAACGGCAATAATAACAGTACTGCCAATAACAATAACAATAGCATAAACAATAATAACAATACTAAGTCTTCTCTCCTGCAAGACAACACGCCAAGCTCCAGTATGGACAATATGGATAGCCTTGCCCAGCGCCACTTGGCAGCTGCAGCAGCCGCTGCTGCCGCCGCCTCGTCATTCCCTCACTTCCTTCCACCAGTTCTTCCCACCAGCGTGGCCATCACGAACCCGTCCCTGAGCCACTCAGACCTGTTGACCCTTAGACTACGGGAGGCTGGCTTCCCTGACGCTCGCATCCCGAGCCCATCTGACCATGGCCGGGGGTCGTCGCCACGATCTCCCAGCGACTCGCCGCACTTCATGAGCAAGATGGACCTGTACGAACGCGGCGCTCTCAGCATGCCTGGCGACCATTTGATGGACATGGGCGGACCAGGGGCTCCCCATCCAATATCCTTTTCTGATAACAATAATTTACATATGATTAGTTTTTAGTGATATGGTATCTTAGACTAACGGGTAAATAGAAGAAAAGCGGCTTTGTTACCCCAGTGAGACTTATCCATCTGAAACTTTTGCCTGACGGTGGCCTGAAAACATAAGACACTAAAAAGATCATATACGTTGAGGAGGACTAAATTCGCCTCAGTGTTTGCTTCAGCTATTATTATTATTATGATTGACAGTCTCAATTTCGTCATGAATTTATTCTCTTGTTGCCTCTGAAGTTTACTCTTGATGTTTTAACCAATACCATTATTTATTAGCTTCTTAGATTTTATGGATTTGGCAAAACCGTTAGGTGTTGGGAATACTTTGTACTGGTCGACTCTCTCTCTCTCTCTCTCTCTCTCTCTCTCTCTCTCTCTCTCTCTCTCTCTCTCTCTCTCTCTCTCTCTCTCTCCCTCTCTCTCTCTTTCTTTTCCTTTCTATCTTTCTTTCTCCTTCCTCCCTTCACTCTCCAAGTCTCGCTCTTCTCTTCTCATCTGTCCCTCTGCATTATGTCTCTATCTGTCTGTCTTTTCTTTATGTTTATACCTATCATAATTACTGCAATCTTACTTTA
>JAWDGP010000265.1:465000-500000 GCA_033675545.1 Elysia crispata
TGTAACCCGTCTTTAATTATATCAGAGGGCTGTCCAGTAACTTGTATTCTTTCTTAATTAATGTTTTTAAATGAATATATGTATCATGGTAATCTTGGTTTAATTTTCATTTTTGCCTTTTCCCTTTGCTCTTTATTGAGCTTGCTTGATCTTGAGGCGTCTTTTCTATGCAAACCATATTCATGTCCATCTCTTCTTTAATCTTATACTCTCCATGTGTTGCTTTACCGATCCACCCTCTCCCCCCAACTTTCTCTCTCTCTCTCTCTCTCTCTCTCTCTCTCTCTCTCTCTCTCTCTCTCTCTCTCTCTCTCTCTCTCTCTCTCTCTTTCTCCCTCTCCCTCCCTTCCTCCCCCACGGTTCTTTATCTCTCTTTCCATGTAATTAATCAACTGTATAGATATTGCTTCTTGCTTGTGCATAGTTATGTGTAGTGCGGTAGTGAACCACACAAAAACAAACACACATGCACAATTTATATTAAAATGCTAAAGCACTTCAACTAAACAATTCTTTTCCAGTGTTTTATCTCTCATTATCAATTGCTTTATCTTAAGTTTATCCAGGCAAAAGGGTTTAGCTGTATACGCAATTCCACCATGTAACTGCTTCTCTCCTATCATCACTTGCCAAGGCTCCAAAGTCTTAACTAGGACGTATCACGTCTTTGATAAGATCGTTATCTTCAGAAATTCTCAGATTTGAAAACCCTATCAGCCTTATCCTGCAGAAGACTGGTCATGATTTTCGGTATCAATGAAGTTTTGAAAAAAAGAGTCACAAGGCTTTGGCTGATAGGGAGAGATACTTAAGACCGCAAGATAATAATTTTTAAATTAAATAGAACTAATATGAATATTACAAAATATGCCTGTGTCAGTCTTTCATCTGCCGGTCATCATCGCCAGGAATGCTCTCAAACGCGGACAAGTCTGGACAGAGACTTGACAGGGAGAATATTCCCACTGTTCTGGAGTGTATCTTGACCCGAAAACAATCTTTGCCTTTAGTAGTTTAGATTGCCTAACTGTATCATAATCGCCCATTCATAAGTGGTTATTTTATTTTTTTTTTTTTATTTATCAAATTTTTTTAGGGTTAGTTTATATAATGCTCTCATGGATTCTGAGTATTATCAGAGCAACAACTTCTGCCTCGACCATGTGGTTATTTCTATCTATATGCATGTGTGCTGTTGATTCATAAGCATTTCTCTATAGTTTTATTTTTAAATCAATTGATCTCTCTTTACGCTATCTGCGTTTGTTCGCTTATTTATCTCTTTTCTCAAACTCTCTCTTGCCCAAGTGCCACGAACTTTGTATTGTTTCTCATCTCACCTTCTCTTTCCCTTTTTTATGTAGTTGTTCTTATTTAATTAATTATCCCCCCTTTTCCCACTCTTCTTTTTCTTTGATTTCTCCACACCCATTAATATACGGTCATTCGTGGATAGCATCATCGCAATAAAATTGAAGCACAGTTTCTCATCTTCAACCACATAAAGAGTCCAAACTATATTTCTACGGTTCTGAGAGAATTGAGAAAATCTCATTTTCACAATCGGCATAAAAATAACCTTCCGCCTCTGTAATCACGATCGAAACTGTAGGCTCCATCTAATCATTTTCTCTAGAGTGCGTCCCTCCATTTCTCTCCCCTTTTTTCCGCTTTTCCATCCAATCTTATCTAAACTTCGAAGCATTTTCTTCAAGCAGTTCCAGCAGTTAACGGTTTTTCTCGTTTCTAGACGAGACCGACCTCTCCTCACCTCGACTGCCATTATCACTACCTGTCGACAGGCAACCCCCGGACCCATCCGTCTTTGGTCGGCATGGGCCAATGGATTATAGCCCAGGAAAAGGCGGAGACGGTCTAACAGCGTTAATGTCTCTTTTTTCCGGAGGCTCATCATATCATAATTATTCTGTCGCCCGTTTTTCTTCCAGCATGGGTCTCCCATTCGGCCTCCATCTTCTTCTCTTAGCTTAATGGCTTGGCCGTGGAGAAGAAAATGTGTTGTATTTCCGATTATCTGTGTGGCAATCTCTCACTCACTTTATCGCTACAATTCTGAGTCCTCTCTTCATCCTGATTCTCTGTCTGTATGTCTGTCTGTCCGTCTTTTTTACCTCTGACTATATTTGTATCTCTCTTTCCTTTCTGTCTCTGTCTGTCTCTGTCTCTTTCTATCTGTCCCTGTCTCTCTCTCTCTCTCTCTCTCTCTCTCTCTCTCTCTCTCTCTCTCTCTCTCTCTCTCTCTCTCTCTCTCTCTCAACTCCACTGTTTTAAACGTTGTCTTGTTTGCCTCGAAATTTTGACTGTTTTTACCTCACCACCACTACTCTTATAAAATGATAATTGATTAATTGATAAGTGATCATCATTATCATCATCATCATCATCATCCTCATCATTGTTTTCTTGGGTATCGATGACGATGGTGTTCTTGACCTGATTTTTTCTCTGCTCTCCGAACGTTCGAGTTCTCCTCATCCTTTGTGTCCCAGTGTGACCTAGTCGGTCCCAGCCTGAACCTTCCAACCCCCTTGTATGTCCTTGTCACCAACCAACGGACATTATCACCTCGCAAGGCAAGCGGCCAGCTAGCTAGGCTACAAGACAAGAAGACGCATGGAGCGAGCAAGATGGGGTGACAGCTCGCACGCTCTGTCTTTTACTCGAAGCACGTGCGTTACTAGTGGTAGACAAAGACTGAAGAACATTTTGGCATATCTTTGTCACGCCTGCGTCTTTCTTTTGCAAATCCTTTTATTAGTGGGTTCTATGATAAGAGTAAAAAAAAAAAGGAGAAATGAGAATGAGCATGAAGATAAATACTGGTAAGGAAAGGAGCAAGACGTATGTCTAGAAGACTCTTCAACGCATCAGAAACATTTCAGATTACAGAAATTATAATATAAATATAATATAATTATAATATCTATAGATGGATATGCAAAATAAGAACAATGATAACAAGGAAGTACATCTCGTAATTTTTTTACTAGATTAAAAATTATAAAATGATAGTTATGATTTATCAATCTCTTCAAGGTTTTGATGATGGTCTCATTGCTAAAACTTTATTAAACGCCTTTATTCTCCTAAATCTCATATCCATCAAAAGTTCTTAATCAAGGAGCTATTATTTCTCTACTACAGCGTGCTTTCCAAGCATAAATCTTGAAAAGAAAATCACACAGCATGAAGTTTGATGTATTGATATCTCAACTACATTTTTTTTCCTAAGCATTCTTTGGTAAAGTAAAACACTTGAGATTCCTTATATTTTCTCATGTGCTGTTTTTGAATTGATCTCTTCCACTAACACATTCGCATTTTACACCATTATAATCCCTATGTGTGAAACTGCGTCCACTTCCCCCCTCCCTATCTTCTCTTGTTTGTCTTTAGTTACACTCATCCTCAGACACATTCTCCTCCATTTTTAATCCTTTCTCACTCCATCATTGTGTCTGTCACTCTAATCTCCTCCTTTACCTCTCTGACCACCTCGAATCTGAAGACCAGTCCCACCCACTTACAACCTGTCCTTAGCCAAACAGTCAGAAGTCATAACTTGAGTAGGTGACGAGTAGGTGACACCTTCTCCCATCTTATCTCTCTTGGTAACTCAAGCTCCACCCACTATCTCCAAGGATGCCGACCTCAGATCACTCGCCAATACGTCATTGGCTATAAAAGTAGTCAAAATCATATATAAATATTTTTGAGAAAACCAAGTTTTCCATTGCAAATTAATCTCTGCCAACAGTCTAAAGTTTTACTAATATCGTAGAGCCAAGTGACTCTCGGTCTAGATGAACATAACTTTATTTGAATAAAAATTATCACTAAAGTTTTGAAGAAAAGGCCAGTCTCTCGGATATCACATTAATTTCGACATCCTCTGGCGGTGTGAGAGTCGAGCCCAAGGGCGGACGCCCTAACTCTATAGCCACCGGCGCTGCCCGGATTTTAAGAGCAATCAAAATGTTCGGATCATTTGTATCTTGAAAACAGTCATTTTCAGCGCATCAAGTCTTCCTTCAGCATTATGTAAACACAAAATTTGATTCGAGTCAGTGTAGAAACCCCTAGCGCAGCGAATCATTGTTTCTCACTAGGGACAGTAACAGCTGGCCTGGATAAGAATGGCTGACAAGTCTGAGCACTTCCGAGTAATGAAGCAACTCATATCTACACGTGCGCCTTTGCTCAGAATGCTGTCTCATACTATTTAATACTAATTTCATTACTCTGCGCCAAATACAGTGATATTTCAACTTCAACAATCAAAGATTCTTCCTGGCGTCTCTTTCATAAAAGTCATTGTTTGTAAAAGTGTTGTGGTACACAGTTTATCCAAGTAACATGCCTGTGAGCATTAAGCTAACAGCGATATTCTCCTCGTCGTCCAGCATGTCATGTCCCAACCTCTCTCGCACTTAAATGAACCTTCAGTGTTATTATTACTCCTCTTCTTCCTCTGACCTGGAGACTCCATTTCGTGTCACTATAACCGAGCTCAACACAATTGTCAGAACTACGATCTCTTCCGGATTCTAGGTAATACCAGTATTTTTTTTTTTTTTTTGGTGTGTGTTTTACTTTGGTTACTACACGGTCTTCATTAAAAAAAAAAAGGAGAAAAGAACCAGAAAATGTTGCGTCGTAAGGTATGAGTGCACAAATGTGAATGTATCTACAGAATTTTTCCTTCGCTGTGAATACAGTGTATTCATTAAATTCAAGAAACTTTTAAACTTTTTTTCCTTTTTTCTTATTGGTTAGGTATAATCTTAGATGTGCTGGACGCACTGTCCTCCAGTGTATTGCTTTATGAAATAATCATTCATGCATGTCACAGCTTGGTGTTTAGGAGAAAAAGGTAATTTTAAAATGGAAACGA
This sequence comes from Elysia crispata, assembly GCA_033675545.1. Taxonomy (NCBI): domain Eukaryota; kingdom Metazoa; phylum Mollusca; class Gastropoda; family Plakobranchidae; genus Elysia; species Elysia crispata. The sequence goes on from JAWDGP010000265.1 coordinate 469,916, forward strand.
ACAAAACGAGTGTCTGAGTTTCATTTAAATAACCTCTAATGACTTTGCCTGGGTAGAAACTAGCACTTAGCGACTTCGAATTTAATTAGACTTGAAACGTTCTGGGCCCGCCCCTACCAGGCTCTGAAATGTATATAATAAAGAGAATCGTAATCGACAAGGGTTTCAGTTTCAATTGTTGCCCGTCGTTCAAGTGTCTTTCACCCTCTTCTCTTCTTCCCCACGACACCTGTTGCCATCATAGACGTGGCATTTTAGCATTATTTTTTTAGCATCTTTTCTTCATCTACCTGTTTGCAGCCCCTTGCCACTTAAAAGAAAAAAAAAAAAAAAACGCTTGCACATACGCTCTGATAGTCACATGGTTGAAATTTTATCGTGGTTTGGGGGAAACATAACCAGCCGAAAAATTTAGGTTCAACCCCATGAATGTTTCCAGAAATATTTCACGGAGAGAGTTGAAAGCTCTCTCTCTCTCTCTCTCTCTCTCTCTCTCTCTCTCTCTCTCTCTCTCTCTCTCTCTCTCTCTCTCTCTCTCTCTCTCTCTCTCTCTCTCTCTCTCTTTCTCCTTCTCACTCTTGATTCATCGTTCCCACTGCCCTCCTCTTTTTTTTATCTTTAAACATTTACAACTTCCTGCGGCAAAAACTGAAGAAAGATGAGAGAGAAAGAGAGAGGGAGAGAGAGAGACAAACAAACACACAGACAGAGAGACAGAGTTCATTATGAATCATTCCAGCCAGATGATCAGCGTTCTTGCCTTGTCCTTGAATACTCATGCAATGACCCCTGCCACCTCTTTTTATTCAAGAAATTAAAATAGCTAACTTTCCTATTTCACGATGACAAGTAAATAATTTTATTTTTCAAGTTGTTTGTCATTTTCCAACCCATAATAGCTACTTTAATGGCTATGTCAGTGCGAAAGTGATGGTAAATTATCAAACAACGGTTTCTTTGCATGCGTATGTGAAACAGTAAGGTTAGAGGAAAGGAGGAGGGAGGTCGAAGAATTTTACTGATACAAATTGGACTCTGTAATTATTATGATGAGAATGCGACTTAAATTATCAAGTAGTTGTTCATCGCTGCCACAGTTTACAGCGTACTATGATAACTATAAAAATATCTTCAGCTTTAAACGTATTTTTTTTCTTTGATATTTTTTCGTCAATTCTCCATACCAGCCCCGGGATGAAGAAAGGAATAGTTCTCGAAATATAAACTATGAGCATCTGCTACGATCAAAGCCAAAGCTCCGCAGACAGCTCGAGAGCGATCACTTGTACCGATGTTGACTTTCTACCTCTCGAGAAGAAGAATTAGCCTCTCTAACTTTTAGTACAAGAGCTTCTCAGACCATCATACCTTGGGTCACTTGCTAATCCGAGCTCAGATCTTATCCGACAACTTCCGGCAGCAATCGACCCGTTGTATGCACTCTTCTGGCCATTTCCTTTTCGTAAACACATCCATACTTCACTCTATTTACTAGTTACACAAGATCAAATCAGTTATGAAGGGTACGACGAGGCAAGACTAAGGTGACCTCTATATTTAATGTCATAGACGGCGCATCATGACACACATCTGGGCCTTCTTTTTGTCACTAAGTGCCATTTTCATTTCCTCAACCCGGCACTACTGTATATAGATATTCAGTACACGATTGGCCACCCGTACTCATTCGTTTATAATCCTTACAGTCAAGTGTCACTTTCCTTACATTGGACAATATAAGTGGAGGAAGGTGGAGAATTACCTCTCCTCATGTAGTGAAGAGTTAGGCAACGGTGATGCGGCTCGTCAATCCGCCGAAGAAAGCTAGTTGTTGGTGGCGGCAGTGCGGAGTAGACGTGAGTCAACACTTGTAGTTCAGGCGCATTAATCGTCCGATCAGCGTGATCGCTTTATTAGGCTCACGTGTGACAGGAGAGGACATGTTTCCTCGGTTAAGCGTGTTTGAATTTAGTCTTAGTTCCAGCGCTTATCTCACACGTCCTCACTCCACAAACCGAACGGAAGATGGTGAAACTGGCGGCGAGGTGGGATCGAGTAACGAGGCAGGCTTTGGACATGACTCAGACTTTATTACACGTGGAAAGTGACCGAAATGACAAGCTGATACGATTTAACATCCGGAAAATACGTTCTCAGAAATGTCTCATAATTAGATTTAGAAACGTTGTGTCTTTGAGGTGTGTCGCTATCACTTTTTCATAATGAATATTATCATTTTTTTAAAAATCGGGGACTAATTTGATAAAATCATAATTAGAAATAAAACCAATTCTCAATCCTTGCAGTAATATGATTCAAAAGATTAAAAAAACTGGTCTGTTCATTTATGAGATAAGATTATCGATTTGATGTCTTCAGTGAAAATAAATTCTGATGACAACTCCCGCAATCTCTTTTTTTTTTTGGCTTCTATCTTTACTCTCCATTACCTTTTTAGTTATTAACTTGAGATCAAGTTACACAAATATTACTCACACAATCATTAATTTCTCGATGAATTTTTATGAAGAAGCTTTTCTTCCAGACTGAGTCTGCATTTTGATATTCTCTATTATAAAACTAATTAGATAAAATCGGTTTATGTTACTGACTGGTGAGAGTGGGGGTTATACTATTAAGTTTCTAATACTCTTCAAGAGTAGTTTCGAAAAGACCAAGTTTGAGGAAGATAAAAGTGAAATTGGATAAGACAGGTGTCGCGCAAATCTTTATGGTTTGAATAATCTTATAAGTGGATACCTTTACAAAGTTTCATCACTGATATGTGTATTGAAATTGGCCTGGAGTTATCTTTCAGTTAGTAAACTGGCACAGCCTGTTATTTGCAAGTTATATTTTCAATTATTATTATAAGTTTGGAAAGTTTTACTTAGGGTCAAAGAGATAAGAATGTACATTACTGTGTCTCACTAGTCATGCCTACTGAAGCAGAGTGTATTAGCTTTCATACATTAATCAGCAAGTACTTTGATGTTATAATTAAAAAAGTGGTATCTATAATGCAGTTTTGTCAGACACCTAGAGATTTGTGCTTTGGTTTTACTTGAAGTTTTCATTACGACAATATGTTACCATTTTAAATTTATTTGAGGAAAAATAAGATAATGATTGAAGCATACTTTTTATCGTTGATTGACACATTTGATTTTTATGCCAATAGATATTATCAGAGAATTTAAGTAATAAATAAATTACACAAACAAGATGTAAATTTTAAATATAATAATATTGTAAATTATAAACCAAATGTTTTGATGGCGATTTAAAAGTATTTGAAAATAATCCGAAGTTAACTCTCATCTTCAAACACACACCGAAAAAATTAAGAGTTCCACATGAATACTTATATACAAAATTCTTTTTTTTTACCATGCCCATGTGGTATATCATGTTCCAGTCAAGTGTTTTGATGTTGCGACATATTTTGACACTATCATGGTTGGCTTTTAGGGAATATCCTTGCTCAGTCAGCTGTGGGTCAGTGGGCGTTGCCTTTTTTCTCGTTATTCAATTATTGTCATTTTATCTCTGTACAACGCTTCTAGATCTATGTCTGCCCGTCAGATCTCCGTTTGATTGTTTGGCATAGCCCGTGCACTATACGGCGTCATCTTTCCCTCATAAAAAAAAACAACAACAACAACAATGTCATTACGTGTAACAGGGCAGACTTTTAAACACCATAACCACCGCGGCTCATTACAGTCCTTTTCGTTCCTTATTTCAAGGTCTTGTTTTGCACTGTCATCTTTTATTTATTTTTCTTTTCATGACCCTAAGCGAAATGTAACAGAATTTTTATTCAATCTTAATGAATTAATGCCTCGGTGTGTGTGTGTGTGTGAGAGAGAGAGACTACCTAGGGGACAGAAAAGATGCAAAGATAGACGGGTAAAGGTTCTAAAAGGCTTTTAAAGACTCCAACAATTTACTTATATGATTCTGGGTTTGTTTTTAGAGTAATTGGAGTATTTATTGATATTTAGTACAAGGTATAGTTTAGAGCAAAAGCGTGGCTCACCCCTGTTTTAATTTTTTTGCTGTTGTTTTTTTAAGTGGAAACGTCGAATGTAATATTGCAAAATTTTGACCTGCTTGCATTATTGATAGTTTTCAATCATAAAAGAAGATTTCTGTTTCAAAGGTGATGCATGCCTTCTTGTGTTCCTTTGCTTTAACTTATTCACGTCTTCAATGAAGCATGTCTTTTTGTTGTCTACGTTTCAATCGTTAAAAACTTTAACCCTAGCGCACACCACAGTACTGACGCCAATGCACCTGCGCAAGGCCAAGTTGATGTTCTTCTACACTCGCTACCCTAGCTCCTCCATTCTCAAGATGTACTTTCCTGACGTCATGTTCAACAAGAACAACACGGCTCAGCTTGTCAAGTGGTTCTCAAACTTCAGGTAAGTCCAAATTGTCAATAACTTCTGTTTACCATTATTATAGCTCACACCAGTATAAAAGATCCATCGAGTTAAATGTCTTTGTTTTTGTAAATTTTCTCTAATACTTGTGCAGCACTGGAACCAAACTGCATTGCTTTCAGCTTTTTTTGGTGCAGCTCCTCCAAATGACTTTAAGCCGCCCAACTAGACATGTACCAATGTGTGCTTTCACTTCATTAGGACGCGTTGCAGTTGTTAGCTAGTCGTCACGTGTGCTTTTTTTTCTGCTATTTCTTTTGTTAGGTACTTTTTTCTTCAGTTAATCGTTTTCTGTTATCTATCCGTTATCTTTGTTTCTGCCATTATCTGTATATTTTTTTCTCTTATAGACAAAACAAACAATGACAATTTATTAAGTCTTTCTCTTTTTACTCCTGAGCAATAAGACCTTTCAAATCAAATGATCTTGCGAAGAAATCCTTTTTGTCGATACCACTCTAAGATAAAATTGGAGGAAAGGGAAAGAATCAATATTTCCCCTGTGTAACAAAAGGCGGAAGGATATCATCCACATAAATCAACAAAACTCGGTATCTCGCGCGAACAGATTGTTGTCACACGAGACAAAAATTCTCGACGGTTCTCAGCCCGTCTCTAGACAAATCCACGGTTTGTTTGCGTTCATCCCCTTGCCAAGAGACTACTCGGAGAAAAGAATCCGGTGTACGGCGGTTCTCCTCTGGACGGAGACGCCCCAAGATAATGGCCGCCGTGTTGACGGAGACCACCATGCAAGATCACGTCTGCTGCCGGGATGGAATCCTTCGGCACGCGTGGCGCCGTCGTCTCTGGAGAGGTGAGACGCCTCGCGCCGATGGGATTGAAAATAAATCTCTTTGGTAATAAACGAAATTCCGAAAGTGCACATAACTAGAGGATGTCGATACTCCAAAGAAGAGGGAGAACAAAATTATAGGGTCGATCGCCTCAAAAATAGGGTTTGTTCTAGAATGGAAACAATCTAACTGAATACTTGACTCAAATGGAAATGTTAATGTATATTCTGGAAGAGTGTGTGTATTGCGACCTAAGTAGGGAAAAGGGACTATAATTTTTTTTTCTTTTTCCTTTTGAATGTCTGTGTATAAACAAAATGGAAGCCTTAGATAAAAATAATGTATGTACGAAAATGGTACTACTGTTATGTTGATAACGTATTCATAATACACGTACCGGATTGCTTTCAAAGTAAATTTTTTAAATCTATGCCTACGCCCTCATCCCACACTGCCTGCACACAGACCGAACCAATAGCAGTACAGTCCGCATTGATCAGCATTCCAATGTTATTGGGATGTGCGACAAAACAGAAATGTTAGGTTAAGATTAATACAAGAATGGCTAGATTTCTCCCGAGGGAATGCGTTGGACAGGGGAAAAGGTAACAAAGACCTTCTGTTCCTATTTTCTTTCCTTACATGCTTAAAAACTTTGTTCCACTAATTTTTTATTTTGAATTGCCTCCTTTAATACCTCTCTATCTCGTAATCTGTCTTTTTGTATCTCTGCCTTCTGGTCAGCCTTTTTGCCAACCTAGCTGTCTGTAGTCCTCTACCCTCACTCCCATACCACTCTCTCATCTCACTCTCCCTTTCCCTCTCTCTTGTTCTTCATTGTTGTGTCCTCTCCCTTGGGAGAGTCAGTGGCCCCACTCTACTACAAGAGAGAAGCTAATGATTCCGATGCCCCAAACTGCATTAAAGATATGAATCCATGAAAGTTTAATGCCCATTAAGTCGGCCTAAATGCCGATAGAGCGGGCTTGAGAGGGGGCAAAAGAGATCTCAGATATTGGGGTGGGATAAAGGAAGGAAACAAAAGGAACATAGCCAGAGAGGAAGGGTGAGAGAGAGAGAGAGAGAGAGAGAGAGAGAGAGAGAGAGAGAGAGAGAGAGAGAGAGAGAGAGAGAGAGGCATAAGAGAGTCAGACATAGACAGGCAGACAGACAGAGACAGACAGACATACTGATATAGACAGAGAGAGACAGAGATAGAGAGTTAGGTGGTTAAGTAAAAAGGTAACACTGATGTGGAACAAGGCACTGGTAAAAGAGTTCTCAACGAAAAGCTTTCTCCCTTCTTGAATCTCTCATTTTTCTCGCTATGATAACCATCATAACTATCTATATTTTTCTCTTTTTCTTGCAATTTTCATCAATACGCTGACGAGAACCGACATGGTAGACTGGTTTACTTATGACGGTCTAATCAAAGACGCTAAAATGAGTTTTTATTTAATGAGAGCCAATATCACAACCTAAATAATTATTTATATTCTGATCAATGTTGGTATGAAGTCAAGTGCTTTTCAAGTTGTGAACAAGTGGTGAAGGAAGTTCTTATAAGGAACGATCAGAGAGGCAGGAAAACTGATAGTCATGATTGTTCTCATAAATGGTAAGAGCGATGAGAGAGCATCTGTCAGTGGCTACCTGGACAATTCCAGTAATCACAGGAGGGTAGCCTATGAGACCATGTTCAAAATTTACAAGGGATGCAAAAAAGAGAAAGAGAGAGAGAGACAGACAGACAGACAGACAGACAGACAGAGAGTTTAAAAAAGAGACAGGCAAGCATACAGACAGCCAGAGACATGAGAGAAAAAAGATATAGAAAGAGAGGGAGAGTAAGAGTAAAACATCGTGGATGGCAATCGTAGTCTTTATCCTGAATTTTGTATACCTCAACGTGCTCTTTTATTATAATAATAAGCACGTCTTTTTACCTTTGAATTTACCTGCCCCTCGAAGCAATAAGAAAAAAATAAGTTTGAATTTTGTAGCATCTTTTCCTCTTTTGAAATGGATTATGAAAGAATATTTAGAGATTGAGATGGTTGCAATTTTGTCGCCGTAGTGGTATTGTTCTTATAGATTTGCAGAAGTTGCATTGCTAGTGTAGGCTCTTTGTCGAGCTGTTAACAGATCCACTTTCATTAATTTTGTTCTTTTCATACGGCCACCGCGTTATTCTCTAATTCTGAAGAGAGGTACAGACACTCTCTTTAACAAAGAAGCGTTCAGTGGAAACACTTGGTCAAAATGAGAACGGCTCGAGAAAAGAGAGTCAAGATCTTTTACAAGCGGAAAATCTTTTGTCTTCATCTCATTGAAAAATCATGCAGCAGCCAAGCAAAGGAATAGACTGGAGTTGCTGTGCAGCTTAAAGATGCACGGAGAACACTTTGGTATTCATATTTTTTTATCCGTGAAGTCTTTTCGTCTATTTTATTTTTATTTTAACACGACGCTTAATCAATACAACAACAGCCTTCGCTCTAAGCGTAACACTGCTTCATTAATACATAATGGGATTTCACGACGCATACAAATCCTGTCTTTTGCCTTGTTTATCATGCACTGATGACTCTCACTACCTGGCCATAATACAATGATCCACGCACATGGTACCGCGTCTTATGCAGTTTCATTTTTTTTTCAATTATTCATCTTCATAAAAATGAGCAAATTGTGAAGTTGCACGGCTATTCCACCTATACAATATTTATTTGTATTTGGTTATCTTTACGTGAATATTGCTCTATTTAATGGACAGATCGTAGCACTTACAAATAGACCTTTCACATCTGGGGCGATTACACAATGTTAAGTTTAAAATTGATAAACATGAACGCTTGTTTTATATTATATAATAGATATCATCCTGCCATTTATCTTCTGATCTTGTCGATAATCATGGGACACGTCTATGTCATTCAGTTCATGAATGTGGATTTACAACTTAGCGGACTAAATTAATACCAGAATGTTTTAAACCTAGCATATTCACAAAGTACATGTTGCCTCCACTCAGCACACGCTTGCACAACTCCTCATCTCAAGAGAAGAAAAAGGTTTTATTTTGTTTTTTTGGGGTTTTTTGGTGTGAGATGGTAGAGGCGCGAGAAATCCCGAAGGTGCAGGTGTCAGGAATTGATCCTCATCAATGTTTTATGAACTTGTCACGGGCACAACTACTGTGCAGGAAGAAAGGGCATCCCGTTTTCAATCATGACTTCTCTGTGAAGGCGGCTTTATAATGGTTTAACGCCGGCTTTGTATGAGATCTCGGCCGATCCTCAGACATCAGCCTCCGTCTCGTTGTATTTCCGTACCGATTGAGGACTTGCATCACAATCGATGTAGAGGACATTTCTGTTTAAAGAATGTAAATTTTGTTATGCCTTGCTTTTCGTTTTTGTTTTTTTTTTTTACTTTTGTTTCATACTCTCTACAAATTGCTGTAAATCCGCTCCTCTCTCTCTCTCTCTCTCTCTCTCTCTCTCTCTCTCTCTCTCTCTCTCTCTCTCTCTCTCTCTCTCTCTCTCTCTCTCTCTTTTTCTGTTTCTTCCTCTAGCTATTTCTTTCACGTTCTCTTTGTCGGTGTTTATTTTCTTGTATTTTTTTTCCTTCTCCCCTGCCTTTATCACTCTTCTTCCGAATCACATACACACACGCGCACACATACACACTCTCTCTCTCTCTCTCTCTCTCTCTCTCTCTCTCTCTCTCTCTCTCTCTCTCTCTCCCTCTCTCTCTCTTACTTCTTCTCTTCAATACTGTCAAATTCCAAGCACCCATAAAACGTATATAACGTATAAAGAATGTTACTCTCTCATTCTTAGCCTCCCGAGGGACTGCACAATCAAATATCAATAAAAGAAAAACACGCACGTCCTCAATCAGTTTAAACGAAAGCATTGTAAAGCCAGGGCTATAATGCTATTACCACTTTTCGATGAGAGTGAGGCAGAGAAATAGAGGGGCAAACAGTCTTTGTGTCGGGCTCTGATTAGAACAGCCTCGTCCACTGGTGCCATCACTTAACGACACAGCATGCTCTCCCGTAACAGTATTGACTGCTTGCCCCTGAGGACGTGTGTTATATGATGCCCGTTGAATAAAAATATACAGAATGGTCAAACTAAAATAATGTCTCTTATCTGGTTTCTTTGCCAAAAGTCCCTCCAGTCCAATAACAGCTAAAATCGTTCTATCCCTCTAGACATCACTTGAAAAGCAATCTTTCCTTAGGGTGTCTAATGTCATTTTTTCCCTCTCAGTATATCTCATGCTATATGTTGTGAGTGTGTCAAAAAGCAATCCGTTTGTTGTTGTTGTTTTTTTTTGTTTGTTTGTTTTGAGTGCATAAATGGTGAAATAAATTTTCTCATGATATAGCAAAATGGTTTATGTTGATTCTTGCATTTGTAAATTCAGTTAGGTATAAGTTAGCAATCAACCAACTAGGCAAGTATGCAAATAATATATATATATATATATATATATATATATATATATATATATCTTTCTTTTTCTCGCTCTCTTTTCTCCTTTTTCTCTCTGTTTGTTTATCCATATGTCTATCTAGCAATTCATCTATCTTTATTGATATGATGTTTGTCATAAGATTAGTATCACTATAGCTCTGAACTAAGATCTCACGAAAATTCAGAGGAAAACATCATCTCTACTGAAAACAAATGACGTCAGTTCAAAATGTTAACATGTTTATATGCAGATTGAACTGAGATGAAAGGAAAAGCTCTCGATTTAAGAGAATTCACTTTATAAATCATATCTCTGTATCAAAGCAAGAGAGGGAAGGAATGTGCTCTGGGATGGAGAGGCTTTGAGAAGAAGAAAGAGAAAGAGAGTAACAAAGAAACTTATATACAGAAAGAGGAAGAGACATAGAGAGGAAAAAAAAAATAGCTCGGAACCTAGATGTTAACTAAGTAGCTCGACCTATCATTCTATAATTACTCACCGTCACTACACACCAGATATATATCTAGAAAGAGGATGCTAGTCAATGATACCCGCTGCGATAGTGTCACCAGACTGATGTGCAACAGGTGGTGAGCTTCTACAATAACAAGCCCAGCAGAGCTATGTTGGTTCCGCAACTCTCAACTGATACACATCATACAGACTGTGACTAGGATAGGTACTAAGATCGCTATCGTTGCAACCAACTCGCTTTCAAATCAGCAGGCTTGACAAAAGAGGGAGAGAATACTTTTTTTTCAATGCGGGTCTTGGTCGTAGTTTTTGGAAAGTTTCAGTTTTCTTAAAGAAATTCATATCGATGTTCCTTCCGAAGTTAAGTTGTTAGATAACAACTGTCACTGTGCATATACCGCTCTTGCCTTTCTTGATGACAGTTCAAAGAATGTTGAGCTAATTTTTTTCCCAGCCGCTAAAATAGGATGCGATACAGGTACAGAAACATAGGAGAGAACGAAAGAGACAAAAATAGGGATGAAAACGATTATAAAGAGAGAAAAGAGAAATTATAGAAAGGAGTAGTGAGTGAGAGAGAGACAGAGAGAGAGAGACAGAGAGAGAGAGAGAGACAGAGAGAGAGAGAGAGAGAGAGAGAGAGAGAGAGAGAGAGAGAGAGAGAGAGAGAGAGAGAGAGAGAGAGAGAGAGAGAAATTATAAGTTGAACCAGACCAGACTGAGTTATAAAATTGCGAATTCATATAACTACCACCATCTTTAAAGTACCTCTATGTTTAGTTATTAGTAGGATATTTGATGCCGTGGGACGACGAATAATCGAAAAATGAGATATTTGAAACTCAAATTCAAAGATCTTGTGCCTAAATCACTAGATCTTTATCTTATTTAACTTCACAACAAAACATGCACCCAATTTTGTATGTTCATGTGCATTTAAAGAGGATAAATAACAATTTCTTGAAATTGAAATCCGTTTAATGTTTTTTTGTCGAAACAGTGCGACTTTAGACATTGTTAGGGATGCTAACTGCAGATTTTTTCAGTGAAAACTTTCTGTGGTAACTGATGAAGGCAATCGTGAGTAATCCACTAATGACAAGAAAATGACTGCCTCGCAGAATTTACAGTAAAGGATTGATATACAGTGTGAGAAAGGGGCACAACAGCAAGAATAGCAGATGATAGATCTAAAAAGGAATTGAAACCAAACATTTCAAGGCATTCACGATCTAAATAATTTTCATAGAATCATTTTGCATCTTTTTGTTCCACTTATAAACAACGAAAAGGTGGTCGTCTTAGAGCTGGGTTACCGTTATTTGGCACACATTGTCCGATGTCTCTTCGTCGCCTGGAGACCCAAGCAGGTAAAATCGCGTGCTGTCAGGGATAAGGCGAAGATGCTCGGGAGTTGGGATAGAGGACGGCCATGAAACTTCCGTAAGGTAAATAAAGGGAAGGGAAGAAACAGGCTTGATCCTCTTATCTTGTGAAGAGATGGAAACACAAGAAAAGCTGGTAGCCCCAGGCCTGAACTCCAGAATCTAAGCCTGGGCCCAGACGACTCTTGATCCCATCCTAGATACTTTTCCTTTCTTATAAGTCTATTACGTATACTACATGAGGGGAAAGTTCTCATAAAGCTTTGTTCTTGCATCCGCCTATGAATAATACCGTTATAATTCCGCTACACATTTGATTTATATGAGGACTTTTACAGACGGTGATAATGATAAAAACAAAAACTAAAAAATTATAAATAGAGATCTAACCTATAGCTTCGTAAAATGATGATGATCATGGTAAAAAAATTTACGAATCTAGTAATAGTAGTAGAAGTTAAAGTAGCAGCAGCTGCAGCTGCAGCAGTAGAAGTAGTAGTAGTAGAGTAGTAGTCGTAGTCGTAGTCGTAGTCGTAGTCGTAGTAGTAGTAGTAGTAGTAGTAGTAGTAGTAGTAGTAGTAGTAGTAGTAGTAGTAGTAGTAGTAGTATATGATAATAATAATAATAATAATAATAATAATAATAATAATAATAATAATAATAATAATAATAATAATAATAATAATAATAATAATAATAATAATATTAATAATAATAAAACCTTCATTATCATTAATATTCCACAAGTAAATTAAATAGAGTAAGTAAATACAGAAAGCGTGTTGGATTTCTTGAAGAATTTAATTCAGTTATAGACCTTTAGCAATTTTAAAGCAAAAATGAAAGAACTATGAAGGAAAATCAAGAAAAAGATCTTAAATTAAATGAAAATGAAACTTGTTTCGAACGAGGATATGTGAAATGCAGGACAACCCGCAGCCATTTGTTCTTGTCTTATCCCTCCAAATCGCATCTGCTCTAGACGATTAGGTCCATGAGGTACCTGTCGCATTAGATCTAGATCTAAAGTCATTACGGGGACAGCATAGGCTGGAGTTATCGGCCTTCGATACTCATTACCACGGTATTAATCTCCTTGGGTATCTGCGAGAACAGAAGAAAAGAATTATAATGATGCAATGGATGTTGCTATAAAGGTGGATTACAGAATACAAAAACACATCTCCTAATGACACTTCATCTACTTAAATAGATTATCCCCTTGGGCTATGAATATTATGACCAGATTTACGAGACTATGCGGTTGGTAAGACTAATCTATTGTCGAATTAGTTTCAGATATTAACTCTATGAGCATTGTTGATCGAATAGGACTTCCTGCGACTATAAGAGATTGTCAAAATGCCATTTAGTAATACCTGTTACTCACACTAGAAACACTCATATTTTACATCCTTCCTTCCTGCCTGTAGGTTTTGTTTCGAGTTAGGTATTATTGTTATTGTAACTGAAAGAGATTTGCTGGTATGGTGTCATTTTCCTTATTTCCTAGTTTCTTTTTAACTCATCAAAATGCAACCCCAAACAAGAGGTTCTTAAGTATAAAAATCATCAAGGCTTTTATGCAAACCTTATCATTGCTAGAGGAAATAATTTCGATATATATATATATATATATATATATATATATATATATATATATATAGAGAGAGAGAGAGAGAGAGAGAGAGAGAGAGAGAGAGAGAATATACAAATATATATATATATATAATTATATAAGTATACATAAACTTTCGGCGTTTACTTTAAGTCAACTACTGAAGTCTCTTTAATGGAAAGCAATGATTAGCTCGGATTCCTCAGAAAGCATCAATAAATATTAACTTTAAAAGAGAAACATAGATTTCTAGAACATGCTATTATGTCAGTCCTCTAATAGGAAATCACGATTCAAAATGTTCGCAAATTGAAAACTTTTTCCAGATAGACGACGGAGGCGCAGTTTACATGCACCCTGGCCGCAAACTTGCACAAGGCTCGAACTCCTCAAAAAACGTCTTCTGCCACGCTCGGCTCTAAGCTGCTATAGTAAGATAGTCCGCATTTGCCACATGCCTTCGTTCGCCTTGTGCCAACAGAATTAGATGAGAGTTTTCCTATCTGTGGACTGTCTTAAACATAGGACTGGCTCGTCAAAACTTAGGTCTAGACAGATTATAGATGGAGATTCCGAAGAAATATGCAAACTATACATGGATGAATAATGAATAAGAGACTGACGAAGAGAAGGAAGTGAAAATAAGACAAACACAGGCACATAGACAGATAATGCAGTGAGAAGCAGGCAGACTAAAAAAAAAAAAACAACAGGCTGATAGATAGACTAAATTAATAAAACCCAGTAAACTAATTAGGAGAGAGAGAGAGAGAGAGAGAGAGAGAGAGAGAGGGGGGGGGGGGGGGGGTTAGGCAGACAGACAGAGACAAAGAAACAAACTAGGTCAGAGATAGATAGAGTTACGCAGATTAAAAAAAGATAAGAATGGAGAGATTGAGACATGAAAATAGGAACAAAGTCTGAACAATCAAGTAAAAGAGGCACAAAAGCCTGAATTATTTTAAAATTATGAACTAACATTGCCATCAAAATTTAGTATCTAAGCCTTGAAAGAAAACAGTATTACCCCTGTGAGCGCAAGTAAGGATTAATTTTGCTCTCGGCTGACCCAGAGACATACACATTGTTTGCATTGTCCGAGTCTGTGCCATTCTAGCGCCATGACAGGCCAATCTCGTACTCCAGAACAAATTCAAACTAATCTGCTCTAACGTGTTGACCACATTTTGCGGTGGGCTAGGTAGAGACCCTCCCATCGTATGTACCACCCACAGTCTTGTACTAACGTTGCTCAGAGATCTGGGTAAATCAAATGGACCACACAGACCAAGTGATTAGTGCGAGTTTGCTAAAGGATTAGTTACCGACTCGGTCGATTTTCTTAACTTACCTTTTAGCGCTCAAGTTGGGAACATTTTGATAGGTGGATGTTTATGGCAATGCTTCAGTGCTAACTGGATACATGCGGATGTTTTCGAAGTTTTTCCATACTTGAAAGAGCCATGACATTTACTCTAGCTAGTCAAATCATCTTTACATCATGGGTAAAAAGCTAGATCTAGGTTTGTGGTTGATTTTTTTTTCTATACTAGAGAGAGAGAGAGAGAGAGAGAGAGAGAGAGAGAGAGAGAGAGAGAGAGAGAGAGAGAGAGAGAGAGAGAGAGAGAGAGAGAGAGAGAGAGGGAAATAGGGTAAATTGGCATCGCCGCGCACTGAACAGCAGTTGGGTGTATCCGAAAAAAAACTGTTTTATCCAAAAACTATAATAACCATGATAATAACAGCAGAAACAGCAATCACATTTATGATGTTGATAATAACAATAATAATAATAATAATAATAATAATAATAATAATAATAATAATAATAATAATAATAATAATAATAATAATAATAATAATAATAATAATAATAATAATAATGATGATGATGATTAGAAGAAGAAGAAGAAGAAGAAGAAGAAGAAGAAGAAGAAGAAGAAGAAGAAGAAGAAGAAGAAGAAGAAGAAGAAGAAGAAGAAGAAGAAGAAGAAGAAGAAGAAGAAGAAGAAGAAGAAGAAGAAGAAGAAGAAGAAGAAGAAGAAGAAGAAGAAGAAGAAGACTATAGAAATAATAACAGTAAGAATAAGAACTGGAAGAAGAACAGAGCATAATAACACTAATCTAGATTGTGTAACTACAGCTCAGCAGCAAGCGATCAGGTAGGACTAACTTTTCCTCCTCGGGCTGGAGACGATTTTGGTGGCCTAGTACAGATTTGAGCTCCTCCATCATCTGGAGCCGGTCCGCGAGACCTGCGGGCCAGGACTGCTCTTCACGCGAGCACTCGGTAGCATCGCTCAGGTTCTTACAAGGAAATCCGATTTCTTATAATTAATTAAGGATTCTTCCCTGAGCTTAAGATTGCTGGATCTAGAAAGAATAATGTCCCTCGGAGACAGACACGGAGGAGACCCAACGTTGCTAGAAAACTTGAGGTATTTGTAGGACTATGTAATGAGGAGAGAGAAAGTGCGATAGGTGTGACTCTCCGTTGATGGTAGCTTAGTCGATGAATTAGAGGTCGGGAGTGAGGAGGGATAAGAGGGGCTGAAATGAACAAAGGAAATGTCATTCCTTTTAAGATTGTTCTATGTTTCTTTAGGAGTTGAATAAATAGACACAAGAGTGACAGTGAGTGACATACATTAATTTTACTAGGAGGAAGTAGAAAATACATTTGCGATGGTAAAATCAAGGTTGTAAGAAATACATAAAATGAATTAGTTTGAGTAATCTTTATCAGTATTTAAACTAGAGACCTTTAAGACATTCACAGAAAATCATGATTGATAGTTAAAAAATAAAAAGGTGTAAGAGAAGAAAGGTTAAAAGAGATGACATCGAAATAAAGATAAAAATGGATATATTATGTCAAACATTACCGTGTCACCTTTTATCTTAATTCTTTGGTTACTTGTTCATAATTTCTGACGCCTTTTTCTTATTCCGATAATTTCTCCTCTCCCCCACACCTCAAACGTTTGTTCTCTCCCCCTTCACTTGTATTTTGTGCTCATTCTTCAAAAATTTTCCTATAAATAGGATTTCTTCCTGAAAATAAATACACAAACCAAAAACATGCAGTGTGTTAGTGATTTTGGATCTCATGACTAATATTTTTAATTTCAATTTAACGCGTTGCTTTGCTGTGTTTACATAAAGCAAAAGAGCAACATCCGAGCTAATCTTAAATCTATAAAAACAAAAGAAAGAGACATTCTTAGAAGTCTACCAAGCAATCCCTCCATTACGTGAGATTGTAGTTCCCAGTGCAGAATTAGCCTCCACAAGCTGCAGGTTTCTACTGCGTGTTTCACTCAGCTGTCTCTGCTTGACGCCAGGGTAGGTGAGTCGCTTACTGCCGACAAATTATCGTGTCTCCGCTTGACATTTGCTTTCGCAGGGCTTTGATTAAACGTCTTACCATTAAGCTTGACATTTCCAGCTAGGAAATCTAGCTTGTGAAGCAGACGTGGACGGACTAAGCCTAGCCCCGGATAATGGGTGTGAAAATCTAACCTTTCATAGTAGCCTTTCTTTGTGAAAAGATAAGGAGACCACGGCGGAAGCAATTTTCATGGTTATACATCTTAATTTGTTTGAACATAGTGGAGAGATAGAATACTCGAATATGCCTTTATGACGCTTTTCAGTGGTCTTGATGGGTGAAAAGGGTTCAATGTAATTTAAATTAGAAAAACTATTCAAGTATATGAAATCATTTAGAAAATGAAATGCATCTTTAGATTAAGCCCTTACAGGTGATTTTTAAATATATATTAAATGAAGAAAACAGAGTCATCAGAAGCAGTACCGCATCAACATGCCACTCGACACTTCATATAGGGAAACTCGGGGAGGACTGGATGTAAGCTGCGGCGAAAGAGATGGCTTAGATAAAAGAGTTCTAACGTCATGAGAAAAGCAACGAACTTAGAACGCTGTCATTCCACGGCCACATAATTCCCATTGGTACGTTAGCCTTGAAGTAATGGTTTAGTTAGAGGGAAACCAGTGGGAAAAATTTCCCTCTGAATAGAAATAATCTGTAGATTTTTACCCTAGACACAGAGTAGTAGATGGTTTGTCACTTGCCCGCCGTCTGTAACACTATTCCAGTAAATGGCCACTTATCTTGGAGACGGGTCCACTTTGTGTTTCTCAATATTCTGTGCGCACAAATTTGCCTTCAGCTTCTTCTCTACGCATCAAATAAGTGCTGTTTGTTTATGAAAAAAAAAACAAAAAAAAAACAGCGACAACGTATAAATCATTCATTTTCTATATTCTAAAGTTATCATCACTGTCATCATGATCCTTATTATCATCTTCATTTTCATCATTATCATCATTCGTACAGCTGTTTTCGCAAATTTTTTATCCTAAATAACTCAAGTTACTTCATATTTTGAGGTTTATCTCAAAAGCCGAGACTTAACATAACCATAACATTCCTGACATTTCACATACATCGCATAGTTTTGAAGAGTCAACTTCAAAAACGACCCAGCAGTGCAATGAACAAAATAATGAGTTCTAGATTTCGAAATCCTGAACACTTAAACACCGTTTATTCTGTTTTTCTCAAGGATAGCTGTGCCACCGCAACACGGAATGCAACTACAGAAATCGTGAGCTCTCTGTGGTTGCCTTGCTTTCTCCCTCCTTCACAAGCGTTCACCGATTCTCTTTGTGTCTCTCAAACACACACACACACACAATCTCTCTCTCTCTCTCTCTCTCTCTCTCTCTCTCTCTCTCTCTCTCTCTCTCTCTCTCTTTCTCTCTCTCTGTCTGTCTCTCTCTCTGTCTCTCTCTCTCTCTAGTCACCAGCTTTGCCAAACTGCCAAAATGTCAAGCCATTTTTCAAAGTTGGCGTAAATTTCTTCTTTTACAATTCCTCACTTTTTCCTAGTTTCTGCTCTTCACCATCCTTCTCCAACCTTAACATCAGCATCATTACCACCTTAAAATATCTTGTCTTAGTACTCTTTCTAAAAGACCATTATCAACATTACCCTTTCCCTAATATTCACACATTTTCCCATTGTTTTATTGCTTTTTTACTGTTCTCCTTACCCTTACTCCCAACCGGTCCCTCCTCCTCCTGTTGTCTTTATGTGAAGAAAAGGGCGCCCGGCCAATTTTCGGCAGTTCTGGCCTTTCTGAGAGAACGGAGTATCCTTTTATTTTATGTGGTCTTTGACCTTGGGAGGGTGGGAGCCATTTTGATTTTTCTATGAATGTTCACAATTGTTTTTTTTTCTCTCCCCCTCAAATGGAATTTAATAAGGGAAAATAAGTTCTACGTTATGGGTGAGAAGTAAAAGGCTAGCTAAAAATAAAACTCTTTCATGTTTTTTTTTCCTTTGATATAAGTAGAGGAAATTCAAACTTGAAGTATTCTTTCATGTGATATATATTAAAGCCTATAACGTCTCGAAACATTACGGCGCCACAATTTAATGGGGGATTAGAAAATGCGCATAAAAATCAAATCGTATGTCACTTTGAGTGAAGTCGGATAATGTAGCTAAAAAGCGTTAGTAGTCTGCTAAGTCTGATCATTCACTTATCCGGTTCCATTTTTTTTCCCTCAGTAGATCCCACTCGTGGCTTGCAACATATCTAAATAACTTGAAAAGAATGCGAATTTTCCCAACAGCGATGACGCATACAATTTGAGACAATTCCTCAGAGAGCATTTTTCTCTATCTGATAAACCAAAACGTCATTGCACCAAGAAAAGGTCTTTCATGCTCAGATAATTGCTAAGAAAATTACGATAATTTAGGAAATTCCTGTGCTACAAAAGCAATCTTGTACAACACCCACATTCTCTGAGAACCTTTGGCCTGCGAGAAGTTAAGATGTATTTAACGAACCAACCTTTTTTATACTTATATATATATATATATATATATATATATATATATATATATATATATATATATATATATATATAACAGACTTGTGACGCCAAAGTTGAAATTATCACACAGTAAGTTATAAAAACTACCTTGCAATAAACACGGCTATGTCATATTTTCTGTGAATGTTGTGGATCCAGTTTAGTTCATTAGTTTCCCTACCAGCAGGACTCAAGGAACTACTCTGACAGCAGTAATATAATTATTCGTGACAAAAAAAAAAGTAACAATTCCATGATCAGCAGCAATACTGAGCTCTGACGCCAAGAGGAACATGATAAATATTCTATCAAACAAACATATAGATTAGAAGTAGCTCTGCGCAAAAGGACAGGCCACCGAGATAAAGGTGTCCTCGGAGTGCCGAAGATATTCCACTGGGAGATGCCACAAGGCAGAGGAGCTGGGCAGGCAACAGAGTCCATTGGTTTCCACTTGGTTGTTGTGACATTGTTCTGAAGAGTCCGAGACTCTCGGAAATGTCAGGAGTTGGATTCCCACAATGTTAGGACAGTCCCAAAGGGAGCTACAGCTCCCTCTTCCTCTCACTCCTTTTCTCTCTCTCTATGTCTCTGTTAACCTTTCTCTGTCTCTTTGTCTGCCTCTCTTCTTTTTCTGTACCCCTCTTTACCTCTCTATCTATCTACCAATCTATTTATGTATCTATCTTTCCATTTATCTATCTTTATTTTTTTTATTTCTTTTTAGCGTACTGTTAAATTTCTGTTTCGTATGCTCGCTGATTCCTTTTACTAAAACAGAAATAAAAAGGCGAGACGCAATAAGAAAAAAACAATATAGAAACAAATGAGGAGAAAAGAACTCGAATGAAAGGACAGCTCTTAAATGTCATTAGATTTAGAAGTAATTTTCATGGTATCATGAGAGAAGACTGGTTTTGGCTACCGTAGGAACAGGAAAAGGGCTTAAGGGGAAAAAAGTAATTTGATTTTAGAGAACACTCGTATGTATTAAGTTATTATGTGCGTGTGGATAGAAAATTTGAGAGAAGACTTCACCAAGTGGTTGGTTTGCTTCCAAAGATTCGATTAAAGGAAGGAAAGGGGGAGGATGGGTCAAGAGGAATAAATAACTACCATTGGACATTATAAGGTTGATATTTTCACACACAAAAAAAAGAACTTAATCTGTGGAAGCAAAAATAGATTGGTGATGACAGTGTAAAAAAAAAACTTGCTTTCAAATGTAATAACTGTGAAATTAAGAAGTAACACAATAACCGATAGTTCACCATGTTTTGGTTACCTATACGTCGTGATCTCATCAAATAATAGTCTGCCTTTGTATTTTATCACAGGTCATCCACATCAAAGATGATGGCAAAAATAGCTTTCTATCAAAGTAATCTCATATTTAGAGTAACATAGCAATAGAACAGCCTACGAAATCCACCGTAAAAAATATTATTAAGATGGAAACTGATGAGCGATGTTAATACTCTCCACAAGAAGAGGCACTACTGCAACAGGGGGATATTAGTTAGGTTTGATCTTTTATCGCTGCCCTGGCTATTTTTAGCTGGCTCGTAATAGTTTTAGGAATCTTAGCTCCAGCTACAGCTGGCGCACTATATAAAGTGCTCCAAGTCAAGACCGTGGTGGCTTGTGGATTGTTGGGAGAGTCAGAAAACCGATTAGTAAAGGAGAAATTAGCCTCATAAAACCTCTGACATTTCATGGCGACCTCAAAATTAGCGCCTAAGCTGTAAATAGTGAGAAGTAAAGTAATATTTTCTGCGTGCTGGCTCCCCTGCTAACTGTGGCTGTAACTCACTTTTGACTTTCTATTTCTGTTACATAGTTTACTTCAGCTATGCAGAATCCATACATTTCTAATGTTCATATCATTCTCCACTTTTAATCTTCTCCGGTCTCTCATATGTCCATTTAATGGAACATTATTATCCTCTAATATTTTTTGTTCTCCTAACATCGATTGCTGTAAATCACATTGCTCCTTTATATGATCTAATGACGTCGCTTGCCTTTGTTTGCATTCCTCAATACGGTAACGTGGTTGGTCATTAGTTCGCAAACTTTGCATTGTGCAAGAACTTTTTATCGTAGCTTCAAATTGTTGATGAACACTACACATCTCGCAGTACAGTTTCAGCTTGACGTGTGCTAATGGGAAAAAAATCGCCTTTTTTCATCATCTTTTAATACTTATTATTAAAATACATCAATATTTAATCACCAAGAGAAGTAAAAATTATTTTTCTATCATCTGCTTCACAACGATAAACCATAAAAAAGAAAAGTACATTATTTTCTATTAAACCTCAGATATCTTAGATTTCTCTAAAGACAAGGCTGGAATATTATAGTTTGAAAATAGAACGGTCTAAAACCATTCCATCGATTTGAGCAAGATCAGAGGCCGTGCGTCCAGAGATTTGTTTCGTGGTTCCGTGCCAAGAGACATTTAGAGTCCCAGACAAGGAGGATAACACTTTACTTCATCATCCATTTTCGTTCCATTACATCCGCCCAAAACTACTAGATTTAGATATACCCGTCTTTGAGATTTGATTATTTGCAGAGTATTTTTTTTTATTGTTGCTCCTTGTTATTATTGTTTCATATCTATGGCTTTGCCCTTCTCGATTTCTTGCTATTAATTATAAAGAGACTGGTGAGTTTGACATCTTTTCGGATCCCCTTCTTTGCTGCGTCATAGTCTACCGCGATTCTTTATGGTGATAAATCACATCAAAAAGATGTTATTTTTCCATCCAACTCATCTCTTCCATTTTTGCTTTTTGTCCTCAGAGAGTTCTTCTACATCCAGATGGAGAAGTATGCCCGACAGGCACTGGCTGAAGGCGTAAAGAGTGAAGAGGAACTAGTTGTCACCGTGGACTCAGAGCTCTTTAGGCACTTGAATTTGCATTACAACAGAAACAACCAGATAGAGGTATGAGACCGTCGCTGACTTTGGGTTCTAAGTCAAAAGGGTTGGCACTACTAGTAGGCACTAAATATCTTTTATATATTATTTGTTAGGCTTAAAGATGCAGAAGTGATGGGTATTCTCAAAATGTTAGCGTACAAAAAGTTCAAAGACAATGAGAGAGAGAGAGAGAGTCACCCAAAGAACTCTAGTTATAATTGATTTTAGTACCAGAGGAAACAAAAACACTCGTCAGCGCAGAAATTTGAATGTCAATAAGAAACAAAGATAGTAAAACAAATGAACAAGAAATATAAAGAGTATTAGTTGGATATTTTTGTTTAAGGTACCAGAGGTAAATATCAGACTCTAAATCCTTTTCGACCGACGTATTAAATCAGATTAAATCATTTTGAGCTTCAAATGCACTATTCATTTATAGGAATTTCAAAGATTTTGGTGTGGGTTTTATCGCAAGATTTTATGTCGGTGCTCAATAATGTTCAAACAAACATAATGAACGAATAACCAAATGGAAAAGCTTTAGAGAAGAGAATTTATATTTGACGTCTAAGCATCATACCCAGAGATATCGATGATGTGGATAACTTAATAATTGAAAAGGTTACACTTGTCTGGGGTTTTGAGGATTCTGGGTGATACTGGCGCCACAGCTCTTCTGGCTTTTCATCTTATCTTGTCAAACCTCGATCCACTTCACTTTGCAGATGAAATTATTCTGATCTTTGAGACTCGTGTTGAAGATAGAAAGAAAATTATGGTTTGAGAGAGAGTCGGATATTTTAGAGATTTGATACGAGATCAGAATAGTGGGAGCGATTTATGGAGGGCCGATGATGTAGGGAGGAGCGGGTAAGACGGAAATAATCAGAGGACAAAAATGACCGAGATATATATATATATATATATATATATATATATATATATATATATATATATATATAGAGAGAGAGAGAGAGAGAGAGAGAGAGAGAGAGAGAGAGAGAGGTAAGGGGGGGGGGGGGTAGGAGGGAGCAGGAGAGATAGACAAACATACACACAGACAGGCATAGATGCTGAAATCGTATATCGGTTGCAAAATTAGAATTGACGCAAAAAGACGTAACTGACAAAGGGATTTTAGCTCTGGTGCAGGAGAATGTGGGTTTTTTGTGCGGTTTTTTTTTTTTTATAATATTTCAGTGACATTTAGAGCAAATAGGAACTTTTGTGAGGGATAAAACCGAATATCAGGCAAAGAGCAGGAGAGGGGGCTCTCTTTCACATTTGAAGGGTAGTCCGTTAAGGATAAGGGGGTGGGGACGGAGAAGAGGACAGAATGTGTAATGAGTGTTAAGGGGTACATAAGGAAAAGGCTCAACAGCTTTTCCCACTGGCATCATCTCCATTGTGCCGCTGAGATCGAGAGGCGGACATTTTAACTGGAGGCTCAGGGGAGCATACTCCGCTTTGCTGCCTCATCTGTGTCCATCAACATCTGATTAGATCTGCCAGGGGAGGAAATTAAAGGCTGATTTTCCTGTGGAGCGATTATTATCGCAATAAAAAGCATTTGTTTTCTGTTTTTCAAAAGATCAAATAATGTACATTCTAATTATCGTACCATGCTGTCTTCCCTCATAAAATATAATATCGTTTGGATGATGTTTTATAAAGAGGTTTTTCTCTTTATTCATCTCTGTACAAATCTTACTCACGCATACACACACACACTCACTCTCTCTCTCTCTCTCTCAATTTATTACACTATCTCTGTCTCTTTTTTGTCTTACTCTTATCTTCATCTCTCTTTTCCGTGTTTCCAAAATGCTTATTGCTTTCCTCTTTAAATCTCTGTCTGTGTGTGTCTCGCTCCTCTATTCCTTTGATGCGCCACCTCTCAATTCTTTCATTGCTTCTTCTTGTATACTCTCCAAACATCAAAAAAAAAAAAAGAGGAAAAAGTGAAACCTTTTAAACAACTGGAATTTCTTTAAACTGTTCTGGCATCATTGCATTCATTTTTAGGAGAGAAAGAGAGAGAGAGAGAGAGAGAGAGAGAGAGAGAGAGAGAGAGAGAGAGAGAGAGAGAGAGAGAGAGGGAGAGAGGGGGGGGTGGTAGGGGGGGGAGGACAATCCTGGTTATCCAATTACCGTGAGAGCACTCGACGATCTTCACTATAATTATCTGTCCCTTTGCAGCAAAGGAGCATACAAGCCACCCTATGCTGAGCATCTGTGACCACGTGGAACAAGGCCATAAAATTATGGTGAAGAGGGGTGGATTGTTCCTAAATTTGTAAAGAGCACAATCAGTGGACACTTCCCGTAAACGTCTAGTTGATTTTATCTCGGTCATTCTTTAGGATAGGTCGCTTCCTCTGTATCAGAACTACCTTAGAGAACCAATCAGTTCGCTTTTGAAAGGTTTTTTTTCTTACTGATTATTCTTAATTTCTTGAAGAAGAGCACTGTTTGCCGTGAAGCAGACATTTTTCGAATCGAATTAGTACTTATAAGCATAACATATTTGTTTATTTAAGTCTTGTAATGAACGCAAGGAAACCCGCGAGTCCATTTTTATGATTTCTTAAAATAATGGATCACTATTTTTTCAATCTCATGTTCAAACCCAATAAAGCTGTATAAAAGATCAACCCGTTTATGGATGAGTCTCAAAGCTAGATTCCAGCGGAGGAAGGGGAAACAGAGTAAAGGGAAACTAAGAGGGAGGCATCCATAAGTAGTAAGAGAGAGAGAGAGAGAGAGAGAGAGAGAGAGAGAGAGAGAGAGAGAGAGAGAGAGAGAGTGAGAGTGAAACAGAGACTTTGAGAGACAGACAGAGAGAGAGAGAGAGGGGGGCTTGGGCAAAGGAGAAAAAGTGGTGTATTAGTAGAGGTCGGATCACTCAAACAGCCAGGAGATTTCTGTCCGCGAATCTTTATAAATCGATAAACATGTTCCATGCCTGAAGACTCGGAGAAGAAGATCGAAGAGTTGCAAATTTATGGGTGGAGGAAAGGGGCATGATGACAAGACGCGAGTCGCAGTGTGCCAGAGATAAATAACCTCAAAAAATCGATGAAGATGTCTGCTGCTTAGCTGTGGAGCAAGTTCATGAGGGCAAGTCAGAGACAAGCAGACGTGGGGAAGTCCGTGAGTGAGTGGTGGCACCAGTTACACCAACACACTGCGGTGAATCTGCGATTTTCTCAGCCAGTCTTTCGTATTTCTCCTTCTCTCAAAGAAACGCCCAACAGCCTCAGGCCGAGGAAAAGCGAGAGAGCTGGGGGAGTAACCAAGGAATCTTTAGTATCTTCTCAGCACAAGGAATATAATTACTTTAAAATCAATAGTGGCACCACCTCGTGGCGTCTACTGGCCAAAGAACATCTTGGGAAGATTGTGTGAGGAAAGTGGAGAGAGCGAGAAGGGAACGAGCGCGGGTGAAGACGTTTTGATATTTCTTGACCAATCAGGGGCTCTGAATTATAGTAGCGAGACAAAGATGTAACGATGGCGTAGGTCATAACTATCACACAATTATTGTTGTTCAAGTCCGGTGTAGGAATGACTTTCAAAAAAAAATTTACATTCCATTTACTTCAAAGTTGAAGAGGGTTATAAAGCTTTTAAAGGTATTTTCATAGGATTCAAGTCATTTAAAGTAAAAAAAAAAAAATCACCTTTTAAAAAGTTAATGCCTCAGAGTTCATTTAAGAAGAACCACCTCCACCATGATATAATTTAATAGGCTTTGTATTTTGACATAATTACAATTACTTGTAGTAGTAGTAGTAGTAGTAGTAGTAGTAGCAGCAGCAGCAGCAGCAGCAGCAGCAGCAGCAGCAGCAGCAGCAGTAGTAGTAGTAGTAGTAGTAGTAGTAGTAGTAGTAGTAGTAGTAGTAGTAGTAGTAGTAGTAGTAGTAGTAGTAGTAGTAGTAGTAGTAGTAGTAGTAGTAGTAGTAGTAGTAGTAGTAGTAGTAGTAGTAGTAGTAGTAGTAGTAGTAGTAGTAGTAGTAGTAGTAGTAGTAGTATTTTTACCAGTAACCGTTAGTTTTATGGTTTAGGGCTTCCTGCAGTTAATGTTGTTTGTTTTCATGACATTTTAGATGTTAAAAAAAAACTTCCTTCGAATACCTTTTGTTCCTACTTATACATTGACTTGGATTCTTTTCTCCGTTGATCTTCGATTTCCTTATCAGTTCTTTGCCCTTTAGCTCTTTGTAATGTACCAGAGGCAGGGCTGGAAATTATGAAGTATTACTAACTAACTAATATGTTGCGAAAGAAACGATAAGCTTACAAAGAGCTGAAAAGGAGTGGAGTGGAGACGCTCGTCCTATCAGCCATTTCGTGCGCAAGTAAGGCACAGGATCAACTTTCAGTGACATTGTCCTCTCCAATAGGCCTATCAATTTTATTTTATTCTGAATATAATTGCACCTTGGTCTCAACAAACCAAATGGCTTGAAAACCCAAATCGTTTTGTAAAAAGGCCAATAAAAAAAAATGACACAATCATCTGGTTAGGAGCATTACAATCTAAATTCATCAGAAATAATGTTTACCATCAAACTTCTTTTTTTTTTAATACAAGTATATATATTTGTGTTTTCCCATAGGTTCCTCAGAACTTCCTGGTGGCCACTCAAGCTGCTTTGCGGGAATTTTTCAAGTCTGTACAAGCCAACAAGGACTCAGAGCCGTCCTGGAAGAAAGCCATCTACAAGATCATTGCCCGTATGGACGAGACCTTGCCTGATTTCTTCAAGGCGCCCAACTGGATGGAGCAGCTTGGGGATCAATGAACTTTGCCTGAGAATCGGCGTGAAAAGATGAAAAAAGCTAGAACCCTTTTTCTGCAAAAGAAAAAAATAAAAAAGATATACCCCGTGGCTTTCGAAGCTCTAGTCTACGTTCATGTATCAAGAAAGGAAAACGCCTTGAAACCCCACGGTAAAACGCAGCGAGTAACCGCAAACAGAAACTGAAAGACTTTGCTGTCCTGTTTATAAATCAGTGAGGCCTAACATTTCAAAAAGATTTATGGATACCATCGGTTTTGTATTATCCTCTATCGGATTCCAACCGTTTTTATTCTCTATTTTTTTTTCTCAAATTTTAATCATGTAGTTGATACAATCAAAGCAAACATGTTGTTTATTCAGTTCAGAGGACAAACAAAAATGTCAAGTGATAATCGATCATTGATCTCTGAAACTATTGGTTATGTTCCATATCCGATTCTGTGAATTTTCTTTTCAGAGCTGGAACAGGACAGATTCTTACAATTATACGTACATACCGTTCTGGGCAGTGAAATGTGCTGTACATTGATCTCTAATCTTTGTTCTGTGGGTAGCACTGTAACACGCTCATTTCAGTGTTACCTTTGAGGCATAATTATTTCCTTTGCTTTTTTCTTGTTTATTTTCTTAAAGTCCGAACAATTAATGTAAGGCTCTAAATTGACGAACTTGATACCAGTGCGTGAAGGTCCATAAGGATAATTATTTTTTACCTCAGCAGTTCTTAGAACCTGATGTACAGTTGATAAAAATTATTGTGTAATAGGTTTCCATAATTATACTTCCGGCCAGTAAGAGCGCGCATAATATTGATGACTTTTAAAGTTAAATGCAACGTCAGATTTTAATCACCATGATTCTGTACATTTCATGTTCGTAATCTTTATTCAAGTACTGGCTAAATTATTTCCATTTTTTTTTCGACCTTTTCTTTTTAAGGCCATCTGATATATAAATGCATTCCTCAATGAACGAGATATTTCTCTGCGTACATTTTGCTTTATTCAGCATTTATACTGAATTGTTTGCTTTTTTAAATTTTTTTGCCCATCAAAGATCACGTGATGATATCTGTAACAAATAAACTGCTACTCTACTTTTCTATTTTTGGGTAGTCGTATAAATGAAATGCGTAAATTTTGTACAACAATGTTATAACTGTGCATTCCATATTCTGTGAAAAATGTAAAATATTATTGAAGCATTTTTTTATAACAACAGGTTTAATTTTAAAGCTACCAACACCCCCACCCCCTCCCCTCCCCCAGAAAAAATAATTAAAAATAGAAAATTCTAAAATAAAAAAAAATATCAAATAAAAAAAAAAGAATCTTCTTTCTTGTTTGCTTTGCTATCTTCCCTTATCCATGACCTTTCATTTCTATTCAAATTATCTTAAAACCTGTCGTTTTTTGTTTATTTTTTTTTTCCTTACCTGAAGTTTTAAGCCGAAATTTTTGACCGGGATTAATATTTTATATTTGCTCAATCCATGATGATTTTATCGTCTGAGCGTGATCTAAACGACTGTTTTGATTTCTACTCTGTTGTGGCTGATTCCGAAGTTTTATGCAACGGAGCTTTTGATAAATCGGCTTGGACAGTCGTGGTCAAAAACTCGGACGAATATCGCTTTGTTTGGAGAAACAAAATAAAAAAATTAATTCGCGAAATTTCACTTTTCCGAGGATATAAAAATTAGAGTATGGTTCAGATATATTTGTGACTCACCTCTGCTTCATTTAAACTCATTAGCGAAAGAACTCGTCTTTCTGTCTACGGAATTTGGCGCCATGAAAAAGTCGGCCAATCAAATGATTACAATTTAATGTTCTTTTACTCTCTACGTGCTTTGAAATGTCTTGTATGTTCTATTAGTTCATCTCTCAGGGGACATTCGCCTGGCAATAACGATTGTTTAATGCAATAATACCCACCTTTAGATTTGGATCGTTCGTTGGTGCCCTCTATTGATTCTGTTTCGTTGGAACAGAGCAAAATTAATATTTTTGTTAAAACGAGCATGAGCATTTGTAATCAAATTTTTTGGAAAATTTGTAAAATATATGACTATTGGTTCATCATAACTGGCATTTATTTTTCTCTATGTTGGCATTACAGAAAATCAAATTGTATTAACTTTGTCGACTTTATGTCTTGTTGAAAATCAATGTATTAAAAGATGAAAAGTTATTTGTTCAGCTTAACGAACGTACAGCTTGTATACTGTCATTTTTTTTTAAATTATGGGAATTATTTGCTATTGTTCTTTGCCATTCACTTCAAAACTCACTGCAATTAAAGCTTTATATAGCTCAGCTAGTCAAAACAAGTAACTACTAGTCGTATAATTATGTTAGTTTATTAAAACTGGTGAAAAAAAACCAAAAAGGACAGCCAAGAAATGCATCAACGAAGTATACAAACTCGTGGACATTTTCTCCTAGTCATGGCCAAGATCTTTCGAATCGAGACTGGTTTTAATGAATTAAATGCGATGAATTTAAAGTTTGTATAAAAAGGGGCTTGCAGTAAAAAATAAAGGCTTTTGAATTATTGTTTTCTGAGGCTGCTTTCAAGAAAAGGCTAGGAAATGAAGATGACTTATAATGTTATACAAGAATCAAGCCATAAAAATATTATGCACGGCTTTTGAAATTTGACCGAAATTCGAAGTAAAGAGCTCTGTAAGAATTGTCTCAATCGCACAAGCGGCGCCGGTTTTATTTGTTTTTCTTTAGATTTGCTTTTTTTTTTTTTTTTTTAATTTAGGCCTCAAAAAGAAAAGTTACATTCTGTTTTGATATTGGCTGTTCTCATGAGTATTTCGCGATCTACATGCCAGATCCCATGATAATGCTAAAAGTCTTTTTGAACATTAATTTGTATTAATCCATAAATCTGCCAGACGAAATATTTTATTATCATGATAATAATAATTATAAAAATAGAAATTGTATCAATAAGTAATCATTGTGCAAAGTGCAATAACATATATTATGAAAAATCAATGAACATTGAATTCTTTCTATTCTTTCTCAACATGCAAAGAGTTTTAAACGTGCATAATAAACTTGTCTTCATTTTTAATCAATGGGTGAAATATAATCAAAGCTTTGTGATTTTTTTTTTTATTATTTTACGCAATTACCCTGTTTGATACGTGCCACCAAGCGGATTATGAAAGAATGCGGTAAACAAAATCTCCC